>CM074785.1:10019085-10191764 GCA_037355745.1 Pseudo-nitzschia multiseries | reverse complement strand
CAATAATTCAGTTTGTGTCCTGGAATTTTTGCACGCAAAATACCCTCATGTTTGCCATTTGGAGAGTCAAACCACAATATTTTGGGCATTCTGTGGGGCAAAGTTGTTCCCAATATGCATTTGATGGGTCATGATGAATGTATTCATGGCTTGGACCGGATACTTTTGGAGTCATTACCCAATAACTCAGTTTGTGCCCTGGAATTGCACGAAAAATACCCTCATGTTTGCCATTTGGAGAGTCAAACCTCAACATTTTGGGCATTCTGTGGGGCAAAGTTGTTCCCAATATGCATTTGATGAGTCATGATAAATGTATTCATGGCTTGGACTGGATTCTTTTGGAGTCATTATTCAATAAGTCAGTTTGTGCCCTGGAATTTAACCATAAATACCCCCATGTTTGCCTTTTGGAGAGTCAAACCACAATATTTTGGGCATTCTGTGTGACAAAGTTGTTCCCAATATGCATTTGATGGGTCATGATGAATGTATTCATGGTTTGGACCAGATACTTTTTGAGTCATTACCCAATAACTCAGTTTGTGCCCAGGAATTGAACCAAAAATACACCCATGTTTGCCATTTGGAGAGTCAAAACCACAATATTTTGGGCATTCTGTGGGGCAAAGTTGCTATCACTCGCTACGTTTGTGATAGCTTCAGTAGCTAACCTACTTGTAGTAATGGATGTGAAATGCTTGTAGTTCATTGGTGTGTTGGTGGGTTAAGCAGGGCTAGAGGGCGATCCGGAACTCTGGTTTTCCCAGAGGCCGGTCCCTTAGTTTGCTTTGCCCATACACATCCGGCGTACAGTCAGGCTTAACAGCTTGGGCGGTTAAGCCTCTGGCTGTTAAGCCTTTTCTGCGGGCGGGCGTGGTGGGCTATTTAATTCTACTACTAATCGGTTTAGGAGCAAAAGAGTGAGCTGTGGGCTTTGTATTCTGCTGGGGGAATCCTCTACAGGCTTGTTAGCGCTTAGCCTGTAATTTGCAGAGATTTTTGATACTTGCAAGATTTGCTTGCAGAATTTGCTTGCAGAATTTGATGGTTGCAGAATTTGATGCTTGTTATCGTGAGCCCGTATGATTCTTACTGTACCTACGGGGAACGTTCTGTCACACGGATGTTACTCATTGCTGATACAGTGAGATCTTTCTCGAAGTACGTGCGCTGTATACTCAAGGTGGTTCCCTGTATACTCAAGGTTGTTCTCTGGTCTGCTGGTCTGTAGTACTTCACTACCATTCCCCTCATCCGGTTTGCTACATCAACTATCACTCGCTACGTTTGTGATAGCTTCAGTAGCTAACCTACTTGTAGTAATGGATGTGAAATGCTTGTAGTTCATTGGTGTGTTGGTGGGTTAAGCAGGGCTAGAGGGGGATCTGGAACTCTGGTTTTCCCAGAGGCTGGTCCCTTAGTTTGCTTTGCCCCAACACACCGGCGTACAGTCAGGCTTAACAGCTTGGGCGGTTAAGCCTCTGGCTGTTAAGCCTTTTCTGCGGGCGGGCGTGGTGGGCTATTTAATTCTACTACTAATTGGTTTAGGAGCAAAAGAGTGAGCTGTGGGCTTGTATTCTGCTGGGGGAATCCTCTACAGGCTTGTTAGCGCTTAGCCTGTAATTTGCAGAGATTTTTGATACTTGCAAGATTTGCTTGCAGAATTTGCTTGCAGAATTTGATGGTTGCAGAATTTGATGCTTGTTATCGTGAACCCGTATGATTCTTACTGTACCTACGGGGAACGTTCTGTCACACGGATGTTACTCATTGCTGATACAGTGAGATCTTTCTCGAAGTACGTGCGCTGTATACTCAAGGTGGTTCCCTGTATACTCAAGGTTGTTCTCCGGTCTGCTGGTCTGTACTTCACTACCATTCCCCTCATCCGGTTTGCTACATCAACTATCACTCGCTACGTTTGTGATAGCTTCAGTAGCTAACCTACTTGTAGTAATGGATGTGAAATGCTTGTAGTTCATTGGTGTGTTGGTGGGTTAAGCAGGGCTAGAGGGGGATCTGGAACTCTGGTTTTCCCAGAGGCTGGTCCCTTAGTTTGCTTTGCCCCAACACACCGGCGTACAGTCGGGCTTAACAGCTTGGGCTGTTAAGCCTCTGGCTGTTAAGCCTTTTCTGCCATTGGGCCATAAGCCACCGGGTGGGAATGGCGTAGAGAGCTGGAGCGCGAGCGTGAGCTTGGAGCAGAGTGAGGGAGGGAAGAGGAGCCAGGGTGCCTCAAAGAGAGCTGCCAGCAGGGGTGGAGTCCTGGGCCGGAACCCATTCCTTGGGCAGGAAGGAGTATGTTCCATTGTTGAACATGACAGAGGCAAGATTCTTGAAGATGGGGAGGGATTGCTGATGTAAGTAGCGCATCATGCAGTCACTGTGCCATCTTGCAAGGAGCATTGATGACTAGTAGAGTCGCATTTGCCCTGTAGCAGGGCCATGGCCCCACCCGCGCGAAGGGAGCGAGCAGAGATGGCTGCAGGGGCAATGCCAGTGGTAGGGTAGAGGGTCTGGGCATAGACCCTCATAGAGGAAGTGACAGTTGCTGCGCGAACAAGGGTAAGGACCCCATTGTCGAAGTAACTGGTAAGCGTGAGGGAGGGACCGAAAGGGAGAGCTGGAAGAGCAACAGCGTTGGAGGTGAAGGACTTGGCGCGCACAGGCGGCAACGGGGCAGCATAGTGAGTCACCACTCCTGGCATGCGCCACTACTTCCCCTTTGTCTCCATTCTTCTGGGTGGTGAAGGTGAGGGTGACAGAGGTAGCAGCTTGGAGCTCATGCGCAGGGCCATCGTGGTGGACGAATTTTGGAGTCAAGGTAGAAGGAGACGTCCTGTAGGTGGAAGGCTTCGTCATCCGTGGTAGTACCAATGTACTCACCAGGTTGGAGACAGAAAAAGAAGGTGATGCAGATCATGTTTGCAATGGCCTGTTGGGTGGAGGAAGGGGACTCGTGGTATGCAAAGTGGAGGGCATGCATCACGAGGGTGATGGGGACCTGGCTTGACCCGGGAGGGGTCGGGTCCAGCTTGGCATAGGCCTTGAACTGGGCAGTCAGCCTGGAAGTCAAGACTGCCAGTGGAGCTTGGTTCGAGGGTCTTTGGACCCCAAGCGAGCAAGCGTCTGGCCCACTGACCTGATGGTGTCCGATACTGTGCAAGATTGGATGGGCTTGTGGCTACGTGAGAGGTGGCCATCATGGAGTTGTTTGGCAAAGACTTGGAGGATGGGGATTGGATCCTGAATGGACTGGAGGCGCGGGTCAAAACCTTGAGACAAACAGAATTGAACCCATTGGTCCCAATGGGCATCCTTGCGCTTGGCGTAGAGCTCAGTGACTGAAGCTTGCATGGTCTTCTGGACAGCGCTAAGGTCAGCGCGGAATGCATGGGGGGCCGAAGTTGGCATAAGTTCCAGGGCAAGTCCTGTGGGTAGGTTGTGTTAAAGTGATGCAGTGTCAGAGAGGTCCAATCGAGAGAGGAGGTCCGCTAGGTGGTTATTGGGGCCCGGGATGTAATCCCTAAGGGGGACATAGTGAAAGAGGCGCTGGTGCAGAGGCTGGAGCCGGAGGAGGTAGGCTGCCGGGCCTGTGGTGGTAGTGGCGCCTTTGCGTTGCCAATAGACAGCAGCTGTGTTGTCATAGCAGTTGTGGGTGGTGCGGGCGTGGACACAAGTAGCCTGGGCCAGAATATCATTGTGGGCAATGGAACCGGCCAACTCGAGGTCACTGTTGGTGATGGAGCCCTCAGGATTGTTGAAGGAGACGAGCTGGGCTGAGACCCACTTGGGGAACGCATGCCGCCACATGACGGGCTGCACGGCGCCCGTGGGAAGGGGGACAAAATGGATGCCCCCCATGCCCAGACCCGAAGCATCGCAGGCGCCCAAGGTGGCAGGGAAGGTGTCCGGGACAAGTTCGGCAATGGAGGTAGGCCAAGTGGAGAGATCATTGGCAAGCCATTGGAAGTCGCGAAGGAAGCTGTGGACGCGCTTGGTGAGCCGGAGGCGCTGCCTGCCTGGTTCCCGGTGGCGAAAGGCTTCTTAGAGAATGGAGAAGAGGCCAATGGAGCCAGGAATGGCCAGCGCCATTGACCGGAGTTCCCCAAGGACTTGGTGCCATTGCTTGAGGGGGACATGGCGCTGGGTGGGTGAGATGGAGTGGAGAATCTCCTATAGGCGGGCCACCCAATGGGAAGGAAGGCTGATGGTGTTGTTGACGGAATCGATGAGCCAGCCAAGGATAACTTTCTTGGTGGTCCAAGTGGCGTCCCCTTGGAGCATTTTCTTGAGGGAAGCAGGCTCCTGCCGGAAGGGGGTGTCAGTGGCATCCAGGGGCCAGAAGACTGTGTCAAGGGATTGGAAGAGAACGCGCTTGATGGCTTGGCGTGTCCATTGGTTGCCCTGGGCAAGGCCACAGAAGTCATCCACATAGACATCCCAGTAGCGAACCGGCGACTTGCTGGGAGTGGTGCTACTAGGGGGGGTTAGGGGCGGCTTGGAGGCAGTAGGGGGAGGAGGAGGCGGCGTCTGGAGGGCCGGAGCAGGTGGCTCAATGGGAGGCGCGACGGGGGTGGTTTCAGATGGGAGATCCAGCCAATGGGGGGTGAGCCGGGCCTTGGCAAGCCCGGTGGCAAGAGTGGCATTGGCCAAGTCTGCAATGGTTTCTGTAAAGGCACAGAAGTTGGGAGGACTGGATTTCCACCCCATGGGGTTGGTGAGGGGGATGCCAATGAGCGGAGCTTCCCCGGGGCGAGAGGGGAACAGGACCCCTAGCTTCATGGTGTCGTCTGGGTGCAATCGGACGCGGTAGAAGCCATCGGCAAGGTCAATCTTCGACATATACACTGGACCAAACCTGTTGTTGGCGCGGTGCAGTTTGGTGAGGAGTCGTGGGAGTGTCCGGCCAAACTGCATGACATCCGCAGGGGCAAGAGGGATGGTGTCTTGGTTGACGTCCGAGTAGATGTAATCGGATATCATACATGGGCGTCGTCCTTGTTGGGGTACTAAGCCAAGGGGGCTCAGTCGGAGTCCGGGAAGGTCGTGGATGAGGCTGGCGGGGAGAACAGTCCATTGTTGCTTGTCCATCATGTCGGCATACTCCTCGCGCAGGAAGTCAATGCCCTGGTGGGAGGATTGGTGAGGACCCCGTTGGAGGGCAGCTGCAATCCAAGGTTGATCCCAAGAGGGCCCGGACATGGTGGCGGGGGTGCCCTCCTTGCCATAGCGGTCAAGAAGGCTCCCCGCTGGGTGAGGGATGGTGGCTACATCAGGATGGATGTCACCCCGTCCTCGAATGGTCCAGATGAAGTCCCCCCAGCTAGTGCTGTTGTTGTAGACAGTGATAGCCCGGTTGATGTGCACGTCCAGCCTGTTGATGGGGTAGGGGGATGGAGTGACTAGGGGAGCGGGGAGTGGTGCCGTGACTAGGGGCTCGGGCCTAGGCGCCGGTGTGGGGTTGACTAGGAGCTCGGGCCTAGGCAATGGGTTGGCAGTGACGAGGAGCTCGGTCCTAGGCAAAGACAATAGGTTCGCAGCGACTAGGAGATCGGACCTAGGCAATGTGGAAGTGGAGGTGGATGAAGGAATCGGTGATGCCGAAGCTGTAGGAGGGACTAGGGACTCGGACCTAGGCCGTGGGGAGGGGGGACTTGGGATGGGGGGGGTCTTGGAACCTGTAGAAAGTTTGGGAGGCACATACAAGGCAAGAGGGGTACATGCGCGCGCGTGCGGTTTGTGCTAACCTAATTCATGTGTGATCCGTAAGTGCGTAGATGGAGGCATAGGTAGTCGTCGTGAGGCAGGCATAGATGGGGGGGTAGATAGCCGCCGTGAGGAAGGCAGGGCCCCCCTCGGTGAGTGAGAGGGCAGGGTCAACGCGCCAAAGGGGTGCTTGCCATTTGGTCAGACACCAAAGGCGGCTTGGCACCAAGTCCAGACTTGGTCCTGTTCACTGCTGGTGATGGCGCCATGGTCATGGATGTTCCTGCAGTTGGTGTAGCAGTTTCCCCAAAGGTGCCAGGAATGGCACCTGTCTCTGCCATCTGGATGAGACAAGGGAGTGGTGCCTTTGTCTCTCATGATCGCTATGACCTCCCTCAGCCGAGAGTATTTCACTTTGTTGGCTACACCAGAGACCTGTAGCCGGGGATCCAGACTTGGGTTGGACCCCCGGGCTCCCCCCGAGGAGCCCTGGTTGGGACTGGGGGTAGATTTTGGCTTGGTGGGGCCTTGGCTTGCAGCAGGGGCTGCCACGGCGGGGACGCGACGCAGGTGCCTCAGAGCCGGCACATTGGTGACATTGGGGAGCCAGTAGAGGTTCTGGGTGATTCGGAAGGCTTGGAAGTCCTTCCCAAAGTCGGGGGAAGGGACAGTGAAGGTTGATCCCCATTGTTCTTCGAGCCAACCTCGCACCCGGATCTGGAAGTAGTATACAACAATGGAGGGGGTGATGAGCTCGCCCAGTTCATTGGCAATTGCTCGGCGGAGGGGCATTTGCTGGAGCTTGAGCTTGGCGAGTCCATTCTGGTAGCCCTGCACGACGGGGTGATGCATGCCTAGAAGGGTGGCCAGGACGGCGAGATAGCTTTCCAGTTGGGTGGTAGCTTCAGTCCAGTCGATGGGTAGGTAGGCTTTGGTCTTCTGGAGCTCCAGGGAATCTTTCAGGGTGAGTGAGTTGCCTTCTGTGGAGATCATGGTGTCATAGGCGGCCACAGTTGCGGCAGCCTCCTGTTCCCTCTTCAAGGAGGCTGCTGATCCACCGGGGGGAGTGAAAGCCAGCGGGAGGATGCTGTCCGCCACGTCAAAGGGGTCCGTCCCATGAAAGTTGCCATCTTGGAACTTCTTGAGTGCAGCCGTGGTGACCAAGGGTGCTTGGATGAGGAACTCGGCGGCGCAGGTGGCCACTTGGCTCTGGAAGATCATGTGGGTCTTCTTGTGCTTGCCCTTCAGGGACCAGGCGTGGTAGATGGGGGGTAGGTTGGCTTCCTCGAGCTTGCCGCATAGCAGTAGCAGGCGCTGAGTGTACAAGAGGCCCCAGGTGTTCTTGACAGTGGCTCGGGGGCGACGCTGGTCTAGACCCTCACTGAGCTTGAGCTGGTGGTTGGCAAGGGAGGTAAGGGTAGCTGCCAGCGTTGGATCTACCCCTGCTGGCTGGCCGGGTGCCGGCTGCTGCCCCGGATGGGAGGGGTGCTTCAAGCCCGGGAGGTCCCGGTATAGTACCTGATTTCGCATGTACAAGGTCAGGCCGGGCTCCCCTCGAAAGGGGGTGCCGGGTGTGGCAAAGTGGACACCTCCATCGACGATGGTGGGGTTGGTACCTGCAGTTCGGAAGGTATTCAGTAGGGGGGTGCAGGTGAGTGCCAGGTTGAGTGTGTCGAGGTAGGGGTAGATGATGTTCAAGGCTTGGATTGGACTAAGGCCCTTGCCTAGGAGTAGGGGCACCAATTGGAAGGGGATGAAGCAGGCCTTGTAGGGGGTGATGACCTCCATGTGAGGATCATCACCTAGCACCATGGGGATCATGTGGGAATGGTGAGCATGCTTGATGACGTCAAGGTGGCGGTTGAGGGACAGCACCAGGGTCTCGGGCGCCTGCTCGAGTAGGGCAGCATCCACTAGCACTAGCTCTCCCGCAACGCCTTCAATGTCATCCAGGCAGCCAAAGGCCTTGCCCTTGTTGGTACTTGGCGCGGTTAAGGGCCCCGGGTACTTCCGGAGGCCGTGCACCAATTGGAGGCGCGCCCTTCCAAAGGTGTCGGTCAGGAATATTCCTAGGGCCCCCACAGCTTCTGGTTCGAAGAGGTCCAAGAGCCAGCCCAGGATTATGGGGGTGGCTGTTGCCTCAGCAAAGTAGTCATAGATGGTTTGGTAGGCCAGGTCCCGGGCAGGTCCCACTCCAAGGGGACTGGGGATGCTCTGGTAATACTCGGTGTAGGTCAGCATGTTATAACTGGTTGAAGTGCTGGATTGTAATCAGAGTCTCGACGATACGAGTCGACTGGACGCTTGGAGGTGCCGGCACGCTTGGAGGTGCGGGCTATTGGAGTAGTCCTCGGAAAGGTCGGTTGGCTACTTGGAGGTGCGGATTGTCGGGTAGTCCTCAGAGGAGGGGTGTCGATTGGCCGCCTTGGAGGTGCGAATTGTTGGAGTAGTCCGTATCTTGGCGGGCGGGCGGATTGGAGGTGTCGGTATCTTGGCGTCACAAGAAAGCACCGGAGGTGCGTGTCACGTGCGGTGCGGATCTGTGCAGACCAAATCGAGTCAACTGGACGCTTGGAGGTGCGGACTATCAAGAAAAGTTGGTATTACAGGGAGAATCTGCTAACGGATTGGAGGCGCGGATTATGGAGGAGCGCGTTGGCCGAGTAGATCAACTGGAGGTGCAGACCTGTAACCAAATCGATTCGCGGATGCTTGGAGGTGCGGTGCGGGCGGTCACAAGGAATCACTGGAGGTGCAAACTGGTAACCAAATCGATTCGCGGAGGCTTGGATAGGAGATGCAGACTATCGGTGAATCCGGTATCTCAATCAAGGCCGGGCCTGCTGTATGACAATAGGGAGCTGGTGATGACAATGGGGAGCTGTTGAGGTGTGAGTGTGTTAGTAAGAGACTGACTGCTGTATGGGTACACTAGGCAATACTAGGGGACCAGGACAGGTACACTAGGCAAGGCTAGGGGACCAACAGATAGACTTGTCGTACGGGTACAATAGGATAACTATTGGACCAGGACGTGTTACCTATTTAGTTCTACTACTAATTGGTTTAGGAGCAAAAGAGTGAGCTGTGGGCTTGTATTCTGCTGGGGGAATCCTCTACAGGCTTGTTAGCGCTTAGCCTGTAATTTGCAGAGATTTTTGATACTTGCAAGATTTGCTTGCAGAATTTGCTTGCAGAATTTGATGGTTGCAGAATTTGATGCTTGTTATCGTGAGCCCGTATGATTCTTACTGTACCTACGGGGAACGTTCTGTTGCACCGATGTTGCTGATTGCTGATACAGTGAGATCTTTCTCGAAGTACGTGCGCTGTATACTCAAGGTGGTTCCCTGTATACTCAAGGTTGTTCTCCGGTCTGCTGGTCTGTACTTCACTACCATTACCCTCATCCGGTTTGCTACATCAATTCCCAATATGCATTTGATGGGTCATGATGAATGTATTCATGGCTTGGACCCGATACTTTTGGAGTCATTACCCAATAAGTAAGTTTGTGCCCTGGAATTTAACCAAAAATACCCCCATGTTTGCCATTTAGAGAGTCAAACCACAACATTTTGGGCATTCTGTGTGACAAAGTTGTTCCCAATATGCATTTGATGAGTCATGATAAATGTATTCATGGCTTGGACCAGATACTTTTTGAGTCATTACCCAATAAGTCAGTTTGTGCCCAGGAATTGAACCAAAAATACCCTCATGCTAGTATGTATCTAGTCCAACAAGCGTGTAGTAATCTACTCGTGTAGAAACCTACTTGATTTCAATACTAGTATGTATCTAGTAGTACAAAAAGTGCGGAGTAATCTACTCGCGTAGAAACCTATTCGAATTCATTACTAGTATGTATTTAGTACAAAAAGGGTGTAGTAATCTATTTGTGTATAAACCTACGCGGTTTCAATACTAGTATTTATCTAGTACAACCAGTGTGTAGGAATCTACTTGTATAGAAACCTACTCGGATTCAATACTAGTGTTTATTTAGTACAAAAAGCGTGTAGAAATCTAGTACTTGCGTAGAAATCTATACCAATTCAATACTAGGAATTATGTAGTACAAAAAGCGTGTACGAATCTACAGGCGTAGAAACCTACGCGGATTCAATACTAGTATGTATCTAGCACAAAAAGCGTGTAGAAATCTACTCGCGTAGAAACCTGCGCAGGTTCAATACTAGGAATTTGCTATTACAAAAAGCGTGTAGAAATCTACTCGCGTAGAAACCTACGCTGGTTCAATACTAGGAATTATCTAGTACAAAAAGCGTGTACGAATCTACAGGCGTAGAAACCTACGCGGATTCAATACTAGTATGTATCTAGTAGGAAAAGCGTGTACAAATCTACAGGCGTAGAAGCCTACGCGGATTCAATACTAGTATGTATCTAGTACGAAAAGCGTGTAGAAATCTACTCGCGTAGAAACCTAGGCAGGTTAACTACTAGGAATTTTCTAGTAAGCGTGTACGAATCTACAGGCATAGAAACCTACGCAGATTCAATACTAGTATGTATCTAGTACAAAAAGTGTGTAGAAATCTACTTGCGTAGAAACCTACGTAGGTTAACTACTAGGAATTTTCTAGTAAGCGTGTACGAATCTACAGGCGTAGAAACCTACGCGGATTCAATACTAGTATGCATCTAGTACGAAAAGTGTGTACAAATCTACAGACGTAGAAACCTACGCGGATTCAATACTAGGAATTATCTAGTACAAAAAATGTGTAGAATTCTACACTAGTACAAAAAACATGTAGAATTCTATAGAAGTTTAAGTATCCTCGTCGTATCGATCGATCGATCCTCGCGACCAAAAAAAAATCTCTCTCTCACACACACACAGTAATTCTCTTTTCTACCTCGCGACAAAAAAAATCACTTTTTCTACCTCACGAAAAAAATACTCTTTCCATTCATAATCTTACCCGACTTATTTGAGTAGAGTTGCTAATCAGCACTCCATCTGTGAACGTGGGATTCCACTTAATCCTGTTCAATGATCCCTTGATTGTTGATCAGGATTAGGCAGGTTATCCGTGCTCGAATATTTTAGTCTGAAATAACAGCCTTGTACTGGAAAAAGAATTAGCTCGCATTGGACAAGAGGTGGTTTGCTTGATAGATATTGTTTGAATTGGCCCACAAGCATATATGTCTTGAAAGCAATAAATCTCTATCCATTGCTTCTATATCAACAGGCACGAGGTACTGTTTTTCGTGACAGAGGAGTAAGGCTGCAAATCAACGGCAGCAGCAACAACAACAATTTCATCGGGACGATTGTCGGAACGTCGGAACAACAAGCAAAGGTAAGAATGAGAGAAATAGGCACCGGCACCAGCACTGGCACCGGCACCGGCAATGGCAATTGATTGGTCTTCCACTCCACCAGCATTACTGATAATGTATTTCCTCTCTGTTTTTCTTCTTATTTTCATAGGACCAGATCGCCAATCGAACCAGCAACTGGGAACACAAATCGCCGGCATCGAATCCCTCCTCCACCGGCGCTCCACCCAAATCCCTCCTCATCCACCGGCGCTACCCCTATAACACCAATTGATCCGCAACACACAGATCGATCCGCAACACACAGATCGATCCGCAACACCAATCGATCCTCAACACCAATCGATCTGCAACACCAATCGATCCTCAACACCAATCGATCTGCAACACCAATCGATCTGCAACACCAATTGATCCGCAACACCAATCGATCTGCAACACCAATCATACCACAACCGGCATCGGCAACGGCAACCGGCAACCATCGAACCAACACCGGGAATCATCGAACCACAAACCGTCGATTCTTCCCTATGGGTGCGCGGAATTTTCCCTGTTGGTGATAGTTATGAATCGATCGGCATGTACATTATATTATTCTGTTGTTATTATTTACTCTACTACATCAATAGATACTCACCCATTTTCTTAAATTATCATATCATATATTCGAATAGGATCGTCGACAAGAGCAACGGCAAGAGCAACGGCGAGAGCAACGGCGAGAGCAACGGCGAGAGCAACGGCGAGAGCAACGGCGAGAGCCACTTCGATCCGTCACAGCGAGAGCAAGAGCAAGAGCGAGAGTAACTGCGAGAGCGATCGTTGACACCAATCGATCCGCAACACCAATCGATCCGCAACACCAATCGATCCAACAGCAATCGATCCAACAGCAATCGATCTGGAACACCAATTGATCCAATAGCAATCGATCCAACAGCAATCGATCCGCAACACCAATTGATCTGCAACACCAATTGATCAACAGCAATCGATCAACAGCAATCGATCCAACAGCAATCGATCCAACAGCAATTGATCCAACAGCAATCAATCCGCAACAGCAACACCAGCAATCGATCTGCAACAGCAACACCAGCAATCGATCCGCAACACCAATCGATCAACAGCAATCAATCCAACAGCAATTGATCCGCAACAGCAACACCAATCGGTCCGCAACACACAGATCTATCTGCAACACCAATTGATCTGCAACAACGCAACCGGGAACCCGGGAACCATCAAAGCAACCTGGAACGATCGATTGTCAGACAAGAATTGCACCCGGTGCAATGGGATTCAAAACAACAACAAAGCAATTGCCAGCAACAGCAATCAAGCAAAAATCAAAGAGGAAACGTGGGAAGACTGAGAGAAAGAGAATGACTTCAAGATTTCTCCAAAATGCAGCACCGTCATCATCAACAATCCACCAGACTTACATTCACTTGTTGGAGATAAAACCTAACAAGACAGCAAAAGGGGACAGGAATCGAGATCCAAATGCAATTTTCAAACATGTCAAAGAAATAGCATTGAAAACAGTTAAAAAAATGGGTTTCGAGGTAAATTCATGGATACAAATTGGGGCCGGACAACAGTTGGAGAGAAGAAATATTCTTTGGCACAAGCTGTGTCTATTGACAGTTTCAAGACATTGGATAGTACCGACGAGAAGTTTGTTCTAGCGTTCACAGAATTAGAACCATCATTGAGAATCTTTGCAAATGCTTCCACACAATTCGCAAAACAACGCTTGGGTACTCCCAAAAATATAGAAATCACAAGAACATTCGCTGGGCAGATGGTTGAATCAAAACCCAAAATAGGCCGAGGAACCAAATGTGACAGTGTAGACAGTGGATATGCTATTATTGGGATGAGACCAAATCAATTGAAATCAGGAAATGGCGTGTACGTTTTCAAAAACAATGTGGACTCGACAACAAAAGACAACCTTGAACAGAAAGCCCTACACATTGTGAAGGAAATGCAGCTTTGTTTAACTCCAATGTCCAAATTTGTCAACCTTGAAACGACTGTGATGAATGAGGTTGTTACTCGTACAACACTGAATGCAATCGGCCATCACGCAACGGCCTTTTCTATTGGAAAGGATTATCACTCGAAATGCCATACCGATGCCGATATGTTCTATACAAGGCTGACGGTTATTGCTCCAAAACATGTAAGTGATGACGAGGTGATTTATTACTTTGTCTTCCCCACGTATGGAGTGAAAGTTCCATTGAGGTCAGGCGATACTCTATTGTTCAACCCATTAGTATTACATAGCTGTTCGAATCCGAAATACGAAGGCTGTTATATTATGAGCGCATATGTATCTCGCAAAACTGTACTTAGAGCTAAGCCTCTATAATAATATTGAACAATAATTTAAAGTTAGCCATTACATTCACCCTTGCTCTCAATTGGAACTGCTGTCAGAACTACTATTGCTGTCTGAACTGGATACATAATCACTGGATTCGTTATCATTCAATACCATCTCAAACGGTTCCAACTGGATGTCGTCCTGTAGTGTGCATGCATTGTACAAACATTCGTAAGACGGTGGTGTAGCAGCATTTTTGCTTTCAAAGAAATCAAGCCACAATATACGATTTGATATCACTAGCCAATCACAATTGGTTATGCAGCCATCTTTTCCTTGCTCTGGAACAACTGCCAGCTCAGAATGGATAGTGTCGACATGAAATAGGTAGAGAGAATTCATCAGGCGCCCACGTTTGACAGATTCAGAAGCTGTTTTCTTTGGCTCATCTTGAAACCAATGAGCCACAGCATACATTCTGTTTGTATCAATTGGATAGCCACCAATACTACTGCATGGCTGCTTCAAATTCTGTACAGTTAAAAAGCATAGCAGATGGCACGGTATGAGCTTGGGATTGTTATTCAAATCAAAGTCCAATTTCATCAAACACCAATCCATCCATATGGAGTTCAGCAGAGAACTG
Source organism: Pseudo-nitzschia multiseries (assembly GCA_037355745.1). Lineage (NCBI taxonomy): Eukaryota > Bacillariophyta > Bacillariophyceae > Bacillariales > Bacillariaceae > Pseudo-nitzschia > Pseudo-nitzschia multiseries. The sequence continues at coordinate 10,177,749 of CM074785.1, read as the reverse complement.
TCCGGTCTATATGAAGGATGCGAGCAAAATATAAAATTAGACCCACAAGCAACATCAAAACGATTGTGCTCTGTAACTTCACAAATGTGCAAAGGATTCTCCAATAAAGGTAGCACAGAATCACAAACAAAGTCAAGTATGTCAAAAGGAAAAAATGGTTTTGTTTTGTTGGTAGAACGAAGCCACTTCATTGTTGATTCCCCATTCTTGGTTCTCATTATTTGAAAATGAGAACCGCCACCATCAGGGCGTTCAATTGGAGGAGGGTCAGGCGGCTCCAAGCTGTAGTGATATGTTGCCTGGCTTAGCATCATTTTCTCTGACTTTTGCTTGGCTGTTTGACCGATTAGTGATGCAGCATTACCTTGCGTGTTCTTGGAAGGAGCTTTAATCTCAGTTTTGTGGTGAGACTCATTCGGAGCACTATCCCAGCCTGCAGGGCTTCCCCATAAAGAGATATAATCTGGTAGGTGAAAGTACAGGTGATTCTTGATTAGTTTTGTTCCCATCCCTTTCCTGTGACATGTTGAGTTTATACAATTGATAAAGTGAACGATTGTTTTTGGAAGATTATTTAAGGAAGCATTTTTCATTCAACCGTGTTTAAGAAATTCTTCCATTGATAGAATGAGCTGAATTACCTCTATCTGTTTCTTTACAAAACAATGGTCACCAATAATGTCAGATCCATGTTTGGAAACCATAGCAATCAGAAGAGAAATAAGCATTCCAGAGAAATCATGCCCTTCTTTCTTCGTGGTTGATAAAAGCTGAGTCCCAAATTTGGTGCAAGGAAAATCTCTATCAGACTGGCGTGATAACAAACCACCGTACCGTTGTGCTAAATGGCCAATACTGTTAGCAACAGCCACACCGTGCTTCAAATTGGGGGCATAAACACATGGAACACTTCCACGGAGCAACAATTCAATTGACTCTACGGCCCGTTTGGCAGTGCCAAGCTGGTGCATGTGCAAACATTCACCGGGAGTTGCAAAATGAATGTTGTTCTGATTTGTATCAAAGCATAAATCATGAAATACATTTCTTATGTTGTGATGAGAGTTGTTTTTGAAGTTCTTATTGATATCATTTAGATCTGTGCCGGGAAAACAATGAAAATCAACAGGCGACCAATTCTTTGTTGCAGGTTGAACAGAAGGAATGTTTATGTTCGGAGAATAACAGTTGCAGTGACGGCACATCCGCATGACACCCTTATTGAAGGAGCCGTATTTTCCACACAATTTATCATGAAGTTCTTTGTCGCCAATAACATAGGCAATGGCAAATTTCATTTTTACCTTCCACTGTTGATTTGCGTACGGAAGATAATTCCATTTGATACCACCGTCTTTGTTACACGCGGCTTTGAAGGAACGAAACGCTACTTCCAAACCATTGTGAAGATTCTGAATTTTTTCCTTCGAATTGGCGGGACGAGAGTGTCTGGTTGACTCCCATTCGGGGTCGGGATGGAAGTAAATAGTTGTCCATGCTTCAGGTCGAGAACGGGCCTCCACATTAAAGATACCGAGTGTCATGTTCAATGGTGTTAACGTAAGTCGTCCGTGTGCATCCAAAGATATGCCATCCATGTAAAATATAATAGGAACAAGAATTTCTTGCAAATTGGGATTGCAAATTTCTTTCCAAGAAGATTTCCACCACGAGCCGTGATGCAATTCTGAGATTACAGAATGAGGATTCAACTTAGGATTATTGTCGGGAGATAGAGGGGTGGAATAGTCGGGAAACGAGAGGCTTTCTTCTATCATTAGCTGCTGGTCAGAAAGAAGAGAATAAATGGCATCCTTAAAAGAACGGACATACACCTGAGTGGGCTTATTATCAGGTAACCAATTCAGTATATGAGGATGAAATTTCATATCAGAGAGACCCAGATTGGATTGAAGATTGTCAAAAATTGCTTTCCAAGATCTAATTTTGGCATCGCAAAAATCAAAACCAGGTCTCATTTGACTTTTCTTTGCCCACTGGAAAATTGATTTGAATGTGTTCAGTGGCAATTTATGTCTGGCCATTAAATTCATGAGTTCCAATTCGGCAAGAAGATGATGGGGCGGCGGTAGTTTTGTGTGGCTTTGAAATGCCTCCTCTCTTTCATTCAGATTAATGATTTCATGCAAAGATGGTGGTGGAGGGGCTGGCTGAGCAGTAGCGACGTTAACATCAGAACGATTAGTGTGATCTTCTTTGTTGTCTCCACAATCTATGTTGTTGGTAGAATTGTTGTCGTTATTTTCATTTACATCATCGACATCGTCATCCTCGTCATCGGAATTGTCGATATCATTATTCAGCGGGAATGCATCTTCATCTTGAACAGCAGAAACAGCCATGTAAGATTCAATGGCGTTCCGATCCATTGGCGGTAAAAAGACATCATGGACAATCTGTTGGTTTAGAACAGAGTGAAGACCCGTGGCTGATTGACTTGTGACGGTATGGTGGGAAAGATGGGAAGGGGGAACAGATGGACCGTTTTGTGTCATAGTCATCCCAAAATCTGATGGAGAATGTTGAACAGACGGCAAGGTAGGCTGCACTTTGATAGAGGTGGAGAAGTTATAGATCTTTCGTTTAATTAGACCCTGACTATGGTAAAGATCGCGGCACTCATCAAGACAATAAAGATGTCTTCTTAGGCCAACAGAGACGTATTTCAAAGTACCCTGCTCGTTTGCCGTGGATTTATATCCTAAAAACTTGGAGTTTTTGCAATTCTGCGCGCAACAACGGCAGTAGAATAGAAGAGGAGTTTTGATAACAGGAGGCATGATGTTGCGGAGTTGTTTGAAGGAAAATATCAGTAGAATGGGTCGAAAGGACGGAGGTCAAAAAGATGAATCGTTGAAAGGAAAAAATTAAATGTATTATTTTGTGTGTGATGTGTTTTCTTGTACGGTAGATTTCCTTACTACCATACTTCGAGTGCAAAAATTGTCCGTAAAGTAAATGCATTACTACTTAGTGATGATTGCAACATTCCTTGTACAATATGTTTAGTAGTGCACAGCCAGTACAGTCAACAGAAAAGTTGAGAAGATGAAAATAGTCATTCGTGCATAAGTTTTACACAAAATAGTGCTTGTCACGAAAAGAATATGATATACTTAACCCTAAAATAGTTATTTTATTTGAGGAGTGCGGAGATATTGTCTCAAAAGTAAAGGTGTGCAACGCGCGAGGTTTTTTAGTAGACACGCGACCTAAAAAGATAGGAAATTTTAAAAATAGCGTCAAGAATTTTAAAAATACCGCGCGATAGCCCGCGGGGGGTAGAGAAACAGTTCTCGGACGTTGAGTTGTAGTGGACTTAAATCATAGAATTGAATCATATTAGAGTTGAATCATAGAATTGAATCATAGAATTGAATCATTGAAGTGAATCAATGAATTGAATCAAAGAATTGAATCATGATTTTAAATCATGAATAATGGATTTGAATCATGAATCATGAATCATGGAATTGAATCATAACTTTGAATCATGGAATTGAATCATAGACCTGGATTGAATCATAGACCTGGATTGAATCATAGACCTGGATTGAAGAATTGAATAATAGACTTGAGTCATGGAATGGAATCATTGACTTGAGTCATAAAAATAAATATCATAATTGACTCATAGACCTGACTCATAGACTTGAATCAAAATTGAATCATAGAATTGAATAATAGAATTGAATCATAGACTTGTATGATGGAAATGAATCATGGATTTGAATCATGGAACTGAATCATGAATCATGAATTTCAATCATTGATTGGAATCATAGACTTGGATTAAAGACTTGAATCATAGATTTGAGTCATGGAATGGAATAATTGACTTGAGACATGAAAATGAATCATATAATTGACTCAAAGACCTGACTCATAGACTTGACTGAAAATTGAATAATAGATTTGAATCATAGGATTGAATCATAGACTTCTATGATGGAATTTAATCATGGATTTGAATCTGAACTACGCTGTGTATGAAATTGTGTGCTATTGAGTTTTAGTGTCTACTATGACTTCGAGATACTTCGAGAAGCTTCCCAGCTAGTTCAGTGATACGATTGGAAAAGAACTGGGTTCTTTGATAATCGGAATTCGGATGAGACTTCAAGGAGAAGGTTCTATTTGATGTTCCAATATGATTGAACAATGACAAAAGATCGAGAACGATGTCATTGACTCATGACTGAGGGAGTGTGTCAATGACGCGTGACTGGACTGAAGTGTGTCAATGACACGTGACTGGAGTGAAGGAGTGTGTCAGTGACTCATGATTGAAGTGTCTGTGCGTTGTTCATAGTATTGAAGCTTCAGCAGAAGCAAATGAATGATGCGCAGAGACGACAGGACAGGGCAGATGAAGAGAGGAAGGTGATATTGCAGGCACTCCTTGCTCAACTTACTAGTAATGGTGGCGCCGGTCGCGGTCGCGCCGTTGGTATTACTCCGCAGGTTACTACTCCGCAGGTTACTACTACTCCGCAGGTTACTACTCCCCAAGCTACTACTAGTAATGCTGCTGAAGGGGGGAAGCTCAAAAGAAAGGTGAACAGTCTCCATCATCCTCGCGACTACAGCAGTGATGACAGTGACAGCAGCAGCAGTGACGACGACGATTCGTTGACGTCGATGAGTTAGGTAGTTAGTAGTTAGGAATCGAATCGACAGTAGAATCGAATCGATCGATTAGTTAGTTAGTTAGTTAGTTAAAATAAAAGAATCGATTATACTCAACAACAACACCAACATTGCTCCAGACAGAAACTTAGGCTACAAAGGCAATAGAAAAACTATATTACAACACCTTAAAAGAGGGATCCAAAACCACTAGAGGTGCGCTGGAGCAAAATTATTCAAATGTGTTGTCAACTGCTCTAAATACGACTAATCGATCGATCAAATAGATCGGACGTGATACGACTAATCGATCGATCAAATCGATTGATCAGACGTGTTGTCGGCTGCTCTAAATACGACTAACTACTGCAATCTACAACTAACTACTGCAATCTAATCCGTAACGCTAATTCGTAACTACTATTGATTATCAAATACATCGTTTGCGGTTTCAGTTGGTACCAAACCGTAGGAGAAGAAACCTTCAGTCTGACTCATGTAGGTGTTGAGTATGGTGTTGATTCCAACTTTAGCTGTCTGGAAGTTATACAACAACACAACAAGCTTCAGAATGATCCTCCTGTCTCCCGTTTCTTCCAGCAACATGTTATCTTTGAGTCGAGGGAACCCATCTTGGATCTGCCGCATCCCCCATTCAGACATCTGTCTAACACTAGTTGCTTGTCTGTTCACTGTTATAGCGTTGCAAATGGCACGTTGTTTCATTGCTCTGGCCTCTTTGACAGGTGTACCCTCAGGTATTTCTACAGGAGCTGTTGTAGGGTTGTATTGGCTACTTCTAAGAAGATAGTTGTTTGCAGATAACTTAAACGCCGAATCTACAACAACCTTTGCCTTGTACAGCTCATACATAAGCTCCATCTTTTCATAGAGCCCATAGTTGGCCTGAGTACTATCATGCCAAGACCCAGGAGCATTCAAGACACAAGCGCGGATCCTCCCATCAGGGCAGAAAAGGAAGACACTATTCACATACGTAGCACAAGTCCAACCAATGTAGTATTGGTTCTGTTTGGTCCAGTCACCAGACTGCTGGATATGCAGTTTAAGCCCGTCGCAAGCACCCCACACTCTGTGTGGACCACGCGCTGGATACTTAGCAGCAATAGCATCGATGTATTGTTGAGTCTCTTCTTCATTTGAGAAGCAAACTTTTGCAGTAGGATGGTCTTGTAATGCACAAAGAAGGAGCTTTCGTCCAAATTTCAGCCATCTGTACATAGGAGAAGATGTAATTCCAAACGCTATGGCAACTGCTCTTGCTGCTGATCCTCTGGTTCAGAACCAGAATAAGATAAGAGCAAAACATCCAGTTGCATCAAACTCTTGACGACGACTATAATCATGCTTAAACTTCCAGATCGATCCAGTCTTTTCATCATATATGTATTGATTGTAGAAAGGCTCAAACAAATCTATGAGCTCTCTGAATACTACATGATCAACTCCACATCAGTTGAGAAGGGCTTGATCATTGCCCAATCGATAGAGATACATGAAAGCAGATTGGCTGTATCACTTAATTGCAATCCTAGGAGTTCTACGGTTCCTTCTTTTCTTATCTTCCTCCCCAAGCTGTGGATTGTTGTAATCGGGGGTTAAGTAGCTATCATAGTATTCTCCAATTAGTGCTAGTAACTCCAGGGCCATGGTGATTGTCGATTGTTGCGTTTCGCGAAAGAGTGTTTGTTTCGCGAAAGAGTGTTTCTTGCTTGCTGGAGAGCAATGTGAGTGTGTTAGCGAGGATAGCTACTACTAGTAATTTTACCAGCAAAGCCAATCGATACGGTACATAGAAAATTCTGAAAATTTCAACTGCCGGCCATCCTTGAATACTTAACAGGCTTGCTTGCCAAAATATTAAATTCCTTTTGCACGGACGCGAACACTACAGTACTCTAACTTACGTACGTACATTCCTACGTAACTTACAGTACTGCAGCTGGAATGATACGATCCTACGAGTCAAAGTGCACCTTCAGTGCTTGGAATAATGAGACTCGAAGGTTACCTCTTTCTCTATGTGAGACTGGAATACGATCGAACCAGAGGTGCAACCGTCATTCTGACACCCACATTCGATACTTAGTGATCGGACAACAGTCATTCTTACGATCGAAGTCCGATACTTAGTAATCAAAGAAGAACACACACTAGAGGTTCGCGCATGCAATCTCTTGTTAAGTGTGCTGTTTTCAAGAAAAGACAGCAGAGGTTCGCATACTTGCTCACGAACCTGTCTTCTGCTGTATAAAAGACGTGCACGGTATTTTACCGTATACTCGTAACACACGGTATTTTATCGTATAAAATACTCGTATCGTGCTGTATTAGTGGCAGCACGCTTTAAAGTGGTAACTTGCTCTCCAGCAAGCCAACACGCTTATACTTTTAGATTATTTGATTATTCAACCTTAAACCTTGCATCGGTAGCCATGCTTCCCACTGTAGAACTACAAGCCTAAGATCTAACTGATTGCGTCGAATGGTCGATAGTCAGAATAGATCTGATTGGATTCGCATCCAGTCGTAGTGGATATCAGAGAAATATTAGAACACAACAGACCGGCACCTCAACCGGCCTGCAGCTAAAGCTCCTGTTGCTCTTCTTTCCCTTTGGATTGAATCAGCTCAACAGCCAGTTTCAAAAGGAAATTAACAGATTAACAGTCGCAAGCTTGTTGAAGCTTGCAAAAGAAGAAGACAACGGTAGAAGCACACTTTACGAAGAAACAATCCGACAGCAGATCATCGACCGACTCGACCACGGACGACGATCGATAGTTCTCTGATCCGATTACATAACAAAGACCAAACGGACAAGCCATTAATAGAAGCCCATTGCATCGGACACGCCGATAACAATCCCCACATCCAAGGACCGCATTGCAAGTTTCCCGGATTACATTTATTTCCGCGTCTACACTCCACGACGCCCATCATTTGATTGTGCTATGCACCACAAACCATCGACTACAGCTATTCCAACGATAGCTGTCTTACACCTTTTCGTCTACACAACAACATCAATTGCGTCCACAAGGCAAAGCAATTGAAAGACAAACAAAGAAGACAAAGACGACACGCTGTCAACGTCACTTCTACAAATCGAGCGGTCAATTCATAGCCGCGTCCAGTCTACCCTCCGATTGATGAGGAATCACCTGCTAGAAGCAATATTGATCGTCAACACTCTGATCCAATTACATAAGTAATCCGACGGCAGATCCTCGATCGACTCGACTAAGGACGACGAACGATAGTTCTCTGATCCGATTACATACAAGAAATCCACGGCACCTGTCATAAACACGAGACCCCTTTCTTCGTTGCGCGCGGCACTTGTCATACACACGATAACCATATTCGTTGCGCGAATCGCATCACTCCGCGCATTCACCATGAATACCCCGGATCTCGCGTCACTATTCCCATCGTTTGATCCAGCGCTAGCCACCTTCCTACACGACTCCTTCGATGTCCCAAAAGAATCCCACAGCACTTTGTGTAAGGCGCTCATCAATGCCCGGTATAAGACATGGCCAGCTTTCCTACACATTGAATACATCCATGATCTTGAATATCACGACGGGAGTGCAAGAGTACCACTCACCCGGCATATACAGCTCAAGCTACAACGATTCATTGATTTTGGTCGACACCTCACCGAACAGGGTCTAGACTGGGAAGAACGTGACCATTACACCAAGAAAGCTTTCAAGGACTACTGTCAAGGAATCGTCCAAGCCAGGCGAGACTCTGCAGTGACCAACCGCGCCACGATATCAACAGATGGACATGGCTGGCCGCCAAAACCGATAGCCCAGCTCCAATATGAATCATGGATCAGAAAACCAAGGGACGCAACCACCTTTCCAGTGCTACAAAATGATGCAACATTTGATCATTGGCTTGTACAATTTAAAGCACAACTAGACGCGAATGGTATTAACCCCACTACATTCCTTGATCCATCCTGGCCCGATCACGTGCTCACAGGGTACCCCAAGGCCCTCCATGACGAACAATGTGCATTCTTCTGGACACTCCTCCGGCATGTGTTCCAAGGTGATTTTTCTTCCTCATGTGTGTTGTACCACCAACAGACACGCGATGGTCGTCAGGCTTACTTTGATTTTGTCCAGCTCCACAAAATAGTGTCCCATCCAATGCCTCCAGCAGCACCAATGTCCTCTCCAGGTCCTGTTCCGGTACGGCCTCCTGCCGTCGGCATTATCGTGACGCCTCGACCAACTCCACCAGTGTCAACTCACGCGCCTGTTCATTCCACCAGTAACACTCCCGCTGTTCATAACAGCCCTCCTACTACTGCTTGCAACACGCCTGACCACTCTACTGATGACAATCCCAAAAATTTCACTAGTACCCCTTACTACACTTGGAAATATTTCCCCAGCACTGATTCGGTTCGATTCACCAAAGTTACCTCCACTCCTCATAATGTTCACACCGACATTCCTACCGGAGATGTTCCCTGTAAACGCAACTGCGAGCCACATTCTACTCGCGCTCGAACTTCCTCTCCGTCTCCACACCACTCTCGTTGGACATTTTGCCCTCAGTCTGAAACCGTGGTATTTCATCGTGACCGTTACCTCCCCCAACCTTCTTGCATTTCTTCTTTGCAACTTCCACCATCTGGGGCATCTCCTAAAGATAGTGTCGTTCCAAGCTCAGTTAGGAAGCCTCTTTATGGGGCATCCTTTTGCCCGATTCAGAAGTTTCTTTACGGAGCCCGGAAGCCTCTTTATGGGGCATCATTTTGTCCCATTGGGAAGCCTCTTTATGAAGCACATTCCATGACCTACATTTTGCCTGCTGTTTGTATCACCAAGCGGCACCGTGATGCTATCAAGCTCAAGCTGTATCACTTACATGCTACTCTCTTGATTGCCAATTGGCTCTATGACGACGTCACCTGACAGATCAAATTCTACGATTCGACATACTATCTATTACAATCAAAGGGGCAACCATTTGATTCCACAATATCGATCATCCCATTCGATTCTCAGTAACGGTGATTACGATTTTCATCAACATTGTATGGATCTGACTCCTACGAATCAACATGCACTCAAGTTGATTTCTAGGATCAATTTCACAATGGTATCTACGATCAAACGATTTCCAGAACAGTCAACATGACTATTTGAAAGGATCTAATCTACGACCACACTTCCACGATTCGATTGCATTTGACCAATCAATTTCTACGATGTGATCAATCGATCTCTACGACTTGTCACAATCTCCGATTAGATTTCACGATCAAGCTTCGATTACGATTGTATTTGATCAATCGCATCCTACGTTTTGATTGCTACGATTTGATTGCTACGATTTGATTGCTACGATTTGTTTTCACCTGATCTTGATCTAAGATTTGATCTACGATTCGATCTACGTTATGATCTACGCTTAGATCACAATATGATCTTTACGATTTTCTACGTCTTGATTCATGATAAATCTCGCTGCATTCTATCATCCTCCGATCCGATCAACCGATATTTGAGAATCTACGATCAATCGATTTGTTGATATTTCTTTGGTTACTTCCTTTGGTTATTTCTGGACCTCCGAGGATCGTTCTCTCCGGTCATCAACCGTCTCTGCTCTCGATGACTCTACATGTTCAATTCCGGTTCGTTGTACAATCCCACAATCGATTTCTACGATTTGATTCCATTTCTACGATTTCACCCAATTCTCGTTGCCTTTGATTACTCGAATCTACGCTTTTGATCCACGATTTGATCTACGATTTTGATCTACGATACGATCTATGATTTGCTCTTGCCTCCCGAATCATGAGATCACCAATCAAGTTCCTATTGTGCACGAAAATGGGGCATATTACGATCTTTCCACTGCTACGAATCTGCAATTTGACCTACGGTTACATGGACATAGGATCTAACCATTTGATATACTCCACTTGATCCACCCGCATCAAGTTCAGCACAATTGCATCGATCTTAGTTTCTATTGGTCATCACTTGCCCTGTTACCTTCCGGCTCTCTTGCAGGGGCACTTCTTCTGTACAAGACAGCCATCACGACCACTCGCAAGTCCTCCTTTCCAATCACAAACTCCGATTCGATTCCACGATCAAGCTTCGATTACGATTGTATTTGATCAATCGCATCCCCCGATTTGATTCTACATCTCCGATCAATCCAATTCTACGATACATCGATTTCTATGATCTTATATGTGATCATCTACTTGGTAACTCTTCTACGACTACTCAATCGTCTCGCATCCTACGATTCGATTGCTACGATTCGATTGCTACGATTTGATTGCTACGATTTGATTGCTACGATTTGATTGCTACGATTTGATTGCTACGATTTGATTGCTACGGCTTGATCTACGATTCGATCTACGATTTGGTCTACGATTCGATCTACGATTTGATCTACGCTTAGATCACAAATTCTACGCTTCAATCTTCGACTTACGTCCATGATCACGAAGGCGATTCAAGTTTTGATTATGATTGATTTTGATCAATCGCTTTCATCTGATCTTGATCTAAGTTTTCTTCCGGCCGGTAGGTGGCGCGGGAAGTGATTAAACAGACAGTTACTGTTTCTTATTTAAAGATTCCAAGTTCCAAATTTGTCAGTTAATAAAAATATTCGTCAGTTGGGTGCACCAAAAAATCTATTCATCTATTCACTCATGAATATATTTTTATTACTTTGGTCTTTTATTAGTGTAGAACTGCCGGGAATCACTCAGTGATTCCACTCCATTGAGCCCTTTGTTAGTGAACACTAGCCATCAGACGGAATATGCGCCGTTTTCTTTGATGAAGGTATCAGACTTTTTCACGTGCTTCTTCAGGAAGTCCCACTTTGCAATGTCGGCTGCATTGTAACGTTGAGTCCTAGGTACCTTGATTTTTTTGTATAGTTGGATCAAGGAGTCGCCATCGAATTGTAAAGTCTTTTCATCCTCACCTGGCACAAAGCTTACTTCCAAGTTTGCTTCCGACACGTATTTTTTCTTCTTGAAATCTGCACACAGAAGTTCCTTGGTCAAAGGAACGAACAATTGCCCCCCAACCGGTAGATAATTGTAAATCGTGAGAAATCGCAGGGACCTCTCAATACATTCACAACCTTTATTTGAGTAGTATTTCCAGCCGCGTGATAAAAATATCACAGAATACGAATCTCTTGTGTTCTCAGAACAAGTGGTTGTCCAGCTTGTACGTGCAGTTCTCATCAAAATTAAGGAACCTTGTGATGGATAAGCTGTAGTTCTCTTTCACAAGGGGGTAAGTATGTTGACACTCTTCACCTCTTAGAAGCTCAGGTGGAGTTCTTTTTTCAAATTGAATGGATTGTCTATCATTGGTGGTGAAAATGAATAACCGATCTTTGCAATGAGGTGCACAAGGATTGGAGTTTGACAATAATTGGTGCTCTGCTTTCAAATATTCGTCCAAATTCTTGTGTGCCTTGTCAACGTCAACAGATGTTTTTTCTTCCTTGCCCAGTACTGCCTTAAGTATTGCATTCGAAACCATAATCCAAGCAACCGGGACACGTGTACCGTTAGGACCACCTGACAACCGAAATGTTAGAACATTGTCAAGCAATTCTTTGCACACAAGATTCAACTCTTCACGCTCTGCCGGTGTGGAAATCACATTGTCAACCCATGACAAACTCAGGAGGTAATGATGCAACAATGTCTTCATGTGTTGTTCGTCTTCTGGAACCAAATCGTCAACAAATATGTCCCTTTCCTCCAACAACTTCACAGTAGAAAGAGTCACCACATTTTTCGCAAAGTCAATGCCTACTCTGTAACACTTGTTCAGAGTTTTCCGGTACTCCATAATCTTGCAAAAGTGAAGAGAAGATAACAGTTTAAATTGAACTTTCCCCACCAAATTGTCAACTCCTGGTATTTTGTACCGTCCAACCAAAAACGAAGACTGATACAGATTGGGCAATAGTTCCTTGTAAAAATTGTCATTGAGGAATGACTCATCGGCAAAGTGGTCCAGGCTGACTTCTTGAAAAAAAATTGCCTTCTCTTGTTGGAATCGTATCCACAAATACATGAGGACCTTTTGAAACGCAAGAGGTGCCTTTGACACATTGGATGGCCAATCCAACTTGAGGTATTTTTGGGAATCGGTTGAGGGGACTAACTCTACTGCTGGTGCACCTTCTCTTGTTGGTGCGCATACAACTTCCTGCCCCCAAATTTGTTTCATACTTTGGTCCAATTGTTCGAAGGAGTGACTTGCTGAAAGAAAATGCCTCAGTGCATGGTGAAAGGAAAGACCTTCAAAGAAAGAGACCATCTGGTGGACGTATTGTTTCCTTTTCTTTACATCGTCTTGAAATCGTTGATGGAAAATGGACCTTCCTTGTCGGTGGAAGGTGCAGGTGGGAATTCAACACAACGTACATACCACCAAAGTAGGCTTAAATACACTTTCATGTACTTCAGTATGGTGTCATAGTTAACAACATTCTTTGACCAAACAGCATGTGATGTGCCTTCCGCTACTTCCTCTTGTCCTTCAATGTGGGTGTACTCTGTAATACCTGCTGTACTAGTATCATTGATTTTGATAACAGAGTTGAGCGCTGACTGGAAGGCCTTCCATTTCTCTTATATGTCGTAGTCCTTGAACCAAGTTGTCAGCTCCTTTGGAGCCAAGATACAGAGCTTCTATATCAACTGTGAGCCCGAGTCACGCAGAAAAAAAGATTTACCATCACGTCAACAACCCTTGGTATAGGACCCAATGGTGGCTTGTCACCCATTGCTGTCTTGCTGAAGTCAGGACAGGTTCCTGAAGAAAAGAGTTTGGTGATGATGAAAACGTTGTTCATGAGCAGGCTAAAGACTAATGCAATGTCCCGACTTACGGCAGTGATGAGTTCATCAGTCAAAATATTGTCAGAGAAGCTGTTAGGACCCTGCTGTTCAAGACAAGCTTTGACACGTCTTTTCATCGCATCTGTGTGAGCCTTGTATTGTGAGTCATCCTCAAACCATTCTAATGATAAAGTACCACTGCCCTCATTGCCCAAACACAGTTTAGCTTGTGCAGGTGTGAGTCACTCTGGTGTTGCAGGAACGGCTGCTGGTGTTTGTCCACCACGACGAACCTGCTGTGGAGATGTTTGAGGAACTTTTTCTAGTTTTGTTTCGCAACGCATTAAATTCCTTTTGTGACCAGAAGTACCAAAGCTACCAGATGGTAGATACCCTATTCGTACGAATCCATGAGTCCCGTATCAATCAAAGTAATCGATTCCCACGGCATATCGATTCCCACGGTGCATCGATTCCCATCGCGCATCAACGGTGAGCAATCCCTGTTTTGCAGTATTGCCATCGTTCTTCGGTGAGCAAACTCTGACTTCATAAAATATCACACGAGCTACGGGAGCAATTCCTGACCTTAATGATAAACAATTCATGGAGTCTTCCTCTGAACAAGTCACAGCAAGAAGAGATCTGGCGTTTCCCTAGTCTTGCCTGTAGTCCGATTATCCGTTGCCGAAAGTATCCAAACACAATTGTCACGCGTAGAGTACAATCGTTCGTCTACTAACACACTAACGCAGTGTTGCTGTTCTCCAGAAGCCTTTGAATCAGACCTTCAACGGACCGGATTCAGAAGGAAAATAATACAACGGATCCGGTTGCGGCTGCGGCTGCAGCTGCAACTTCATCTGCTGGTGAATTAGACATACTTCTTGTCCTTCTTGCCGTTTGTTGTGGCATTCCTTGATTCACAATTTAGAGAACAACAAAATAAAATTGTGTTAAAGCAATCTAAGTTGCTACAGCTTGGTAACAATAACTTGCCTCATAACAAACAAATCAGAAAACACAACCAAATATGACATAAGAAGACATTCCAAAATGATGAAACAAAAAACATATTTGACAAAACTTTAAACCACAACACCTCTAACGACAAACGAATATCATGCAACAATGTACAAAGATTTTGAGATTTTCTGTCCACTTCAACGGCCAGTAAATTGTATAACCTGCAATGCCATTCCAAAAGAAAACTTCAAAACTGACCAAAACAAACCATAACAATATGAAACACCGATCCTCAATTTTGAGATACGGTGCTCGATGTTGAGATTTTCCAAACACTTTAACGCCCAGTAACATGTATAACCTGCAATGCCCTTACAAAAGAAAAGTTTAAAACTGACCAAAACAAAGCTGCCTTTTGAGAGCCGATGCTCAATTTTGAGATTTCAAATTTGAACAAGTTTCAAACCAGAAACCTGCAACGCCGTTCCAGTAATATACTTCTGAAACGCCATTCCATTATTGTTGACATGAAATATAGAAAACGGTTTCACCCCTCCAGCATAAGTTCTTACTCTCATACCTACATTACTACTGCTCTCCTCATACACCCAGATACACAAGATATTACTATGCTTTGGCTAAGACTATAACAGTGGAACATACCAGTCCTGGGGTGGGGTACAAAATAATATTGGACACCGTGTCAGGATTTTGATCTGCGCCAGGATTCTCTGGAGACCGCATTCCAGATTGTCAGGGCATGCGTGGACAAACGATGGGCAGGCATCAGTACAACCTCCCACAAAAGTGAAACAATACTACAAAAATAAGTAGTGATACTGAGCTCCTCAGGATGCAGTAACTCAGGCACTAACAACTACTAA
Source organism: Pseudo-nitzschia multiseries (assembly GCA_037355745.1). Lineage (NCBI taxonomy): Eukaryota > Bacillariophyta > Bacillariophyceae > Bacillariales > Bacillariaceae > Pseudo-nitzschia > Pseudo-nitzschia multiseries. The sequence continues at coordinate 10,162,347 of CM074785.1, read as the reverse complement.
TAATTTTAGCACGGTACAACAGTGTGAATGAAAAGTAAAATCCACATACTCCAAAACAATTCAACTCCCATAAAACTAGCGCGCCAAATCAATTAAACAAACAGTTGGTAAGTTCCTATTTCCGATTTTTTTTTAAATAATGGTGGAACACGTTTGCACACTGACGGTTCAGGGTACAACAATTGATACACAGAGAACAAACAGCCCAGCGAGCAGTGTATCAGGAAGTGAGTCAACAAACAGGAATGATAGCAAAACAGATACAACCAATAGCACCAGTATCGACAGCAATGCAATACGGCAGGACACCAAATAGCGCACTGACAACAACATGAAAAATTACAATACCGTGTACGTCAAGGAACAAACGTTCAGGCAAATGAAATTCCCGATAACAACCAAACAACAAATGAAAGATTTAGAGATCGAACTACTTAAAACATACCAACATCAAACTGGCTATGATATACAACGGCATAAGGAGGAAGAAGACAATACAAAGGGGGAAAAACGGAAGCAAAAATATGACATGATGGACACTCTTGACAAGGGCGACAAGGACTACAAATATTATCTTGTGAACAGAGACAAATTATAAAAGTAAATGGTAGTAACAACACTATAGTACAGCAGTTAGTAGTTTATTGGAATCTAATGTGGGTTGCCACAATAAATTTGTCTGCTGCTAAAATTGAATAATATGAACAAGATTATGGCAAATGCAGATAAAATACTTTCTTATTAGTAGAAAAATATGTTTGTTGGCTTTTGGTATTCGGTATACATAGTGTGAGTATTGTGAAATGGGTGTAACAGAATAGATTGCTGGTTATCAAGAAGCTCATATATTTGTTAAGAAATTCGTAATAATGCTATGACAATATCATTGTACATAGAGGATATTATTACAAAAGATGAGTTTCGTGTGGACAAAAACAACAATCAACTGGAGAATAAATATTATTGGGGTAAGCATGAAACGAAGTTGTACAATACCAAAATTGTGAAGCAACCATAATACTGGGGCTGAAACTATTTGTGCAAAAATAGTCCTCCTTCAAATTGTTGCGTGCAAAAATACGTAGAGAATTTTTTGTGATGCGCGCAACAAAAGTTTTCGGAATTTTTTAAATACATTGCACGAATTTGACGCAACCATGATCATCATTTACTAAGTGACGGAACTCCACAGGTCCCCCTTCGTAATTTCTTCAATTTTATGAAGTGAATGTTCTATTCCTATTATTTTGACGCACACCAGCACATCTTCCTACCCCACTGGCAACTGTTTCCAATATGGTGGCCTGGAACTCAATTTGATGCCTGAAACAAATAGTGCATGGTCGCAATTTCTCAATCTGAATCGGTTCCTCATTTCTATTTCTACTACCGTACCATACGTATAATTTGTTAAATCTTGGTGACTTGGTCGTCGGGAGCCATGTACTACTGAACTTTAAAGGCTTACCGGTACTCGTACATAAAAGTGAAAAAAATAGGATTGAATCGAACCCATGGCCTAATTTTGAGTTGTGTACTGAACGAGCTGATGAGTTTCCTTCAGCACCCTCGCTGTGCTAATTTTTCTCTTCGCGCACGCAACCCCCCCCGGACGGCCCAGCTACGAGTGACAGCTTGTTGCTTATCCAGTCGTGCATTTTCAATGACGACGCATTCATACGTGTTCAAACGACGCGACGGCACGATAGAAACAATCGCTACTCGTACCGTATGGTACGTACGTACTCGTAACCACTAGTAATTACGGTACGGTTTATGAATTCTACATCGCATTCGTGCCGTTGTTCGAGCGCTTCCATCTTGTTCCTCCATCCGACACCTACCGTACAGTACTCGTACGGTACTCATACCGTAACGTAAATATCTTACCCGGTGAAAGGGAAACGCTGCAGGTCCAGATGCAATTCGTTCGACCCCGACGCAAGTGTGCGCACAAAACTTGAACGAAGTAAGGCATTGCAAAAACACAGCAGAAGCTTCGTTGAATCGAGTTTTTAGGAAGATACAGTAAAAGGAATAACAATGGGCAGTGTATTCGGTAAAGAGACCGTGAAGGAGCCTGCATTCAAGACAATCTTCCAGCGACCACCTCTCGCTCAAACGACGTACCAAATCCGAGAGTACGGGACTCGTTTCGTGGGTATGTTGTTCTGATATGGTGATGTTGCCAATGTTCAAAAGTTCGTCCAGAGTTTGAAGGAATAGAAGAATTGATGTTCGTGCGTTGCGAAGCACAACAGATTCGCAGCCAAGACTATTTGCTCATCGTTTTTATGGTGTTGTTTGTTTGCCGTTCCTTTTGTCGCGCCAACCCAGCCGAGGTCGACTATGACGGCGGGAATCGAAACACCGGGACTCCATTCCGAGCTCTGGCGAGATACATTGGAGTATTTGGAGATGCAGAAAACGAAGGGAGTGAATCGATGGCAATGACAGCACCGGTAGCAAAGGAACGAAAAGGCACTCCGATGGCCATGACGGCACCGGTTGCCATGGACAAGACGACAGCGGAACAAGGACGGAAACGAATGAAATTTTTCCTTCCGGCAGAATACGATGCCCTGGAGAAAATCCCAAAACCAACCAATCCAAACGTGAAAATTACCGAGATTCCACCACAGTTAGGTGTCGTCCACAGGTATTCGGGCAGTCTATCAGATCAGTTGCACGACGAGAAAGCTAAAGCCTTGTCGGCGCAGTTGCGAGAGGACGGGATCGATCGAATGACAGAGGAATATGTTTTGCAGCACTACCAATTCTGGGGATACAATCCGCCATTTACACTCCCAATGTTTCGTCGCAACGAAGTATGGTTGGAATTGTCCAAAGAAGAAGTTGAAATTCTTCGTGGAAAGTTCGAAACCGAAGCAGTAAACTAAAACCATCAGTCCTGCAGAAAAATCATGGAAGACACTTTGGATGGGTTTCGGGCATCAAGGCTCTCTGAGATAACAACTAGAGGCATCCATCCTTCAGTGAACAAAACATCGTTGTACCACATGTATGTTTCGAAAAATGATGTTCAATAAAAATTGTGTAATCTATTTGGTTAAAACCTGCTAGGAGATCGAAAACGTTGAAGCTTCATCAACTCTCTTCACCCGCGAGTTAACATTGCACCATAAGCCATGCACGAGTACTGCATCCGAGTGATTCTCGATGACTTCTGTAGCGTTTGCCCTCTGTCGCTATGGTTTGACACCACAAGTCCCGGTCTATGTATATTCTTCTTTTACAAACACCACGGCATGCATCATGCGTTCCATATATTCGTCGGCACTGCAGTCACCCTGGAAGACTATTCCACTGCCACCCTCTCTCGATTTGTCCACGGATCTCATATACCACGGATTTTTTCTCGGCCGTAAGAAGCGCGATACATTGCGCTTACTAGTAGCAAATGTTTCAGCCGCACCTGTCTCCTTTGACTTCTGCTGGAAGCGGTGAATGCTCGATTTGTCAGAACCTATTTCACTGTAGCAAAGCTTTGCCGATGACGTAGCGAAGGTTCTTAAACTCTGTTGGCGAAAACGTCGGCTAGGAATGGGACGGTTTGTTGTTTGATAATTGCTATTACCATCACAACCAGTGTCATCATCGTTGGGGAGTGGTTGAAAAGAAGCGGCAGAACAATGAGGGTGTTTCGAATTTGACAACGAAGGTCCCACACACCACGATTGATTTATCCCCGGCTGCTCAAACCTCGTGTTCGAAGGAATAATGAGGGAGGTGTCGTTGTTGGAAAGAATAATCCCGCATTGTTTTTCTTCGTCTCTCGACCTTGCATAACTAGTGTCGTTGCTTCTTATTGTGGAAGTTATTTTGTGGTGGTACCGGTTCTTGTTCGCGGCAACAGCATTGCATCTCGTGACCTTAATTTGTGAAAAACTTGTATCAACATTCTTGTCTTGAGTTGTGCACAAAAGCCGACCAAGACTTCGAGCGTGATTGCTGTTTTTCGTTTTTCCTCTTGTCCGATTAGCATTATTGCTACTCGTGATGGGGGACGATGGCGACAGCAATACATGTGCCGGTGAGAACTCCTGCCAGCTGTTTGTGGCGTTGGTGCTCAAATCCATGGTTGTTTCGTCAAAGGTTCGGCATGTCGATATGGTTGATATATTTTGAGGAAAATGGGAATCAATAGAATGCGAACCCCAGGCATCGTCGTCCGTTTCCATTTTGACAGTTTCGTTCATCGTCAATGGTGATTCGCTGTTCAGTTGGTGTGCAATTGGACGGTTTTCGGGACCAACTTTGATTTCAATTTGTTTCTGTGAAAATGGTATATCTTCTTCGGGCTGGTTCTGGTGCCTAGCTCGTCTCTCTTGAATTGTTTTCAGCCTACGTCTATAGACAGCAATGTCCCCATAGGAATCCAGCGACGAGGATGAAGGTTGAGATAGTGATTTCGAGGATAATTGGATTGAGAGGAGTGATTCAGATTCAGAAGACGTAGCCAATGTTTGACTGAGTGGTGACTGAGCCGAATATTGTGGCAACCCTTCCTTTTCATCTCTGATCTCAGCGTATATGTTTTTCCTCTCTGCTCGGCAGTCTTGCAGTCTTTTTATCCTTGGGGGAGAGCACAGGTGCTTCGGATTTTTTTCACCGACAGGCAACACAAATATCTCATTGTCGACGGTTTTGTTCATAGTTGCGTGATTCTATTAGGTGAGGAATTCGTTTGTGTTTGTGCGTTTGATTGTACTTTGATTGTACCGGTATGTTGTACGAGTACGAGTGCTTCGTATTTGATTCGTCTCACCCACCGGCCGGGTTACAATATTCATCTCAGGTTCTGCCAGCATCGGAATGATTTACCGGTATGTGGTGTTGCATCAATCAACAAAAAACTTCTAATCGGTTTGTGCTCGCATGTCATCCATGGTTAATCTTTTTAATTGAAGAGTTTTCGCGGTTTCACGATCCAATCTGCCGTACGGTACGGTACGCTACTTTTCTCCTAAGTGTGCGTTACAATCGATGAAAGATTCAAGAAGTGAAGTGATCATTTCTCGCTTTCCCACGACTGGATCATCGTTCGTTGGATTTTGAATGTGTTGGCGCGCCGATCGATCTCTGAGGTTTTTATCAATGATTTTGAAAGACTTCGAGGGTGAATAATTGGTGGAGTTGTTAGTTGAACGTTTAACACTAACCCTTAGAATTGACAACGTAACCTTGTAGACGGTGTACTGGGGGGGGGGGGGGGGGTTGGAGGGGGAAAAAACGTAGAAATTTTTAAAAACTCTGTTTTTAACAAGTAGCCGTGGTACAAACAGTACGACTAAAAACTTCTAAAAAAAATATTGAAATAATTATTTACGGAAATGAGATGCTTTGTCTAAAAGCAATAGTAATATCTAGTGGCGCGGGTTCATTTTTATGGTAGCGAGCTCTCATTTTTATGGTTGCACGTAACCATAAGATTTAACCTGAATTAAAAAAATCATACGATTAAAATCTGTCTTACAGTAGATGAAGTTAGTCCATCGTCATCTTTGCCAGATAGGAGAGTTGGTGAAAAATACAATCGGACTTTTTAGATTTGGTACAATTTGTACATGAATGAGTCGGACTTGATGTACTTACGGTACAGCTATCTACTCTCATACGAATCGAATTTATTCGATCGAAAAAGACGCGAAGTAAACCCGAGGTGCGAAAAAGATCGGTACCGGTACGGTACGCTCGTAATTGGTGGAGTTGTTAGTTGAACGTTAACAGCCATCTACTCTCATACAAATCGAATTTTCCCTCATGTCAACTCATCAAGTGTACGTACCGTACGGTACGTACTCGTACTCATCGAATTTTTTTGTCTTGTCGTCCTTGCCAGATGAGAGAGTTCGAATTTAAATTAGAAGTCGCGCCAATGACGTAACTTGATTGCGTCCGAGAACTGTTTCTCTACCCCCCGTGGGCTCTCACACGGTATTTTTAAAATTCTCGACCCTATTTTTAAAATTTCCTATTTTTTTTAGGTCGTGTGTCTACTAAAATACCTCGCGTGTTGCGCGCTTCTCCTTTCCAGACAATATCTCATCAATCCCTATCTGGATCATCACCTAAAACTCACTCTTGACTTGGTGGAATAAAAATAATCAAGTAAAGAACTTTTTCAGGGTTAGGGATATCATAAAGTTGCCGTGATGAACAATATTTTATGTCAAACTTCTTACGCAGGAATGATTTTCTCTCATCTTCGAAACATGCTGTTAACTGCACTTAGTAACACACTGTGTACAAAATACCACAATAAATACACAGTACGAAAACCATGTACAAGTCTACGGGTAATGAACATGAGTGTGCTGCTCCCCAGCAGGAAGCCAGCAGCGGCGTTTCAAGCGGCGTTTTGGAGCAGCAGGAAGCCAACAGCCAGCAGCGGCGTTTTGGAGCGGCAGTTTGGAGCAGCAGGAAGTCAGCAGGAAGCCAGCAGCGGCATTTCAAGCGGCGTTTTGGAGCAGCAGGAAGCCAGCAGCTCGCAGCAACCAGCGGCCTTTTGAGCGGCATTTTTGAGCGGCCTTTCAAGCAGCAGCAGGAAGCCATCAGCGAGCAGAGACGTTTTGGAGCTGCAGGAACCCAGCAGCCAGCAGCGGCGTTTTGACCGGCGTTTTGAACAGCAGGAAGCCAGCAGCAAGCAGCAGCGTTTTGGAGCAGCAGGAAGCCAGCAGCTAGCAGCTAGCAGCGAGCAGCGGCCTTTTGAGTGGCGTTTTGGAGCGACCTTTCGAGCAGCAGGAAACCAGCAGCGAGCAGAGGCATTTTGGAGCAGCAGGAAGCCAGCAGCCAGCAGCAGCGTTTCTGCGACTGTTAATCTGTTAATTTCCTTTTGAAACTGACTGTTGAGCTGACTCAATCCAAAGGCAAAGAAGAGCAACAGGAGCTGTGGCTGCAGGCCGGTTGAGGTGCCGGTCTGTTTGTGGTCTAATATTTCTCTGATATCCACTACAATTGAACGCTAGTCCAATCAGATCTATTCTAACTACCGGTGGGTTCAGTCAGTTAGATCTTAGGCTTGTAGTTCTACAATGGGAAGCATGGCTACCAATGCAAGGTTTAAGGTTGAATAATCAAATAATCTAAAAGTATGAGATAGAGAGATGATCCTTGCTGGAGAGCAAGTATCTCTTCTAAAGGTCGGTGCTGCCGCTAATACAGCACGCGAATGTACGTGTTGCCGCTAATACAGCACGTATTTTATACAGCAGAAAACAAGTAACAAGTTCGTGAGCAGCGCTTCAAACCTCTGCTGTCTTTTCTTGAAAACAGCACACTTAACAAGAGATTGCATGTGCGAACCTCTAGTGTGTGTTCTTCTTTGATTACTAAGTACCGGACTTCAATCGTAAGAATGACTGTTGTTCGATCACTAAGTATCGAATTTGGGTGTCAGAATGACGATTGCACCTCTGGTTTGGTCTTACTCCAATCTCACAGAGAGAAAACATAACCTTTGAGTCTCATTATTCCAAGCACTGAAGGTGCACTTCCACTCGTCGTATCGTATCATTCCAGCTGCAGTACTGTAAGTTACGTAGGAATGTACGTACGTAATTTAGAGTACTGTAGTTTTCGCGTACGTGCAAAAGGAATTTAATAGTTTCGACTGGTGTTTCGAACAGCAGGAAGCCAGCAGCGAGCAGCAGCGTTTTGGAGCAGCAGGAAGCCAGCAGCTAGCAGCGACGAGCGGCGTTTCGAGCAGCGTTTTGGAGCAACCTTTTGAGCAGTAGGAAACCAAGCAGCAGCAGCGTTTTGGAGCAGCAGGAACCCAGCAGCCAGCAGCAGTGTTTTGCGCGGCGTTTCGAACAGCAGGAAGCCAGCGCAGAGCAGCGGCGTTTTGGAGTAGCAGGAAGCAAGCAGCCAGCAGCTAGCAGCGAGCAGCGGCCTTTTGAGTGGCGTTTTGGAGCACAATTTTGCAACGCGCAACTTTGTCCGACGTCCCGAATTCTCTGTACTTAAAACACGTAGACTTCTACACCGAATTCCTTATACTCTTTTTTCCCCCTCTTCCCCTTTGTCAATCCAGATCCCAGGCCCCACACCTCCCTTCTGCAACTTGCTCCTTCTGTTGCTGCTATTGGTTGGTCGTCTGCTTGCTGGCTTCCTTTGGTTGCTTTGACTGTTCTTCCCTCGCCGACGTTTGGGCTCCTGGTCCGACACATAATTTTCTACACGGGTTCCAGTACACTTTCTACGCAGCAGGCCGAGGCTCCGATACGATCCGACATCTAATTTTCTACGCTGTCTCCAGTACAGTTTCTACATAGCAGCCAACAAGCGTCCCCCTATCCGAACTCTCCGTTGCTTCCTCCGTTGCTTCCCATTGCATCTCTTCCATCAACGCCACCAACGCCAGCAATCCTTGCCCCCCCCGTCTTAATGCAATCGGCATTATTCAATATTGCCAACACGCCATCTCCCTTTATTCCCAGAGATTCCACCTGCACCTACATCGCATCGACCGTACCCTCCTCCCTCCACTCCATTGCTCAGCCGCTCCGCTCCTTTGATCGACTCCCCCGAGCCTCCGTCTGCAGCCCCATTGCGTCGATCGGCCTCCTCCCGCTGTTTCATCGCTTGCCTCGACGCTACATCATCTTTCCCCGCTGTCACTCCACCTGCCGCCCCATTGCGCCGATCGGCCTCCTCCGACGCTACATCATCGATTGCGTTCCTTCTGCTCTGTTTCCACACTACACGCTTAGCCGCTTTTGTTTTACTGCCCCATCCCACTGCTTCATCGAATCGATTGGTCCTCTACCAGCAGCGATCGTACAGCCACCCCATTGCTCGCTTGATTGGCTTCACTCAAGTTTTGGTCTGCCCGGAAGCACACGCAGCATGCATCCCCCAACGTCTCCTCCGACATCTACTGCCGGCCGCGCCTCTGCTTCTTCCCCCAAGAAACGCCTCCAGGCTTCCCCCTCCCTGTCTTCTTCGTCTGCACGTGGCTCTCGTTACCCCAAGCGCGCCCATCTGAAGAAGTCCCCTCCCCCTACCCCCGATCCTACCCGGGCTACTCCTTCTCCTTCCTCTCTTCGCTACCGGACAGATGCATCTCTGTCTGCCTGTTCTTCTTCCTCGGCCAGCCAATCCTCTGTTACCTCCATGTCTGTGTCTTCCTCTGATTCCTCTGTGGCCTCCTCTCCTAAGTCTGCTACAAAGCCTGCTCCTCGTCAGGATTCTAAGAAGCCAGCCTTGAAGTCTCTCCCCTTCAGCCCCCAGCTCTACAGCAGCTTGTCCTTACTCCCTCAGCTCTTCCGCAGCCAGCCCCATTTGCCCCTCTTCCCGCCCCTGCCCCAGCTCTTAAGCAGTCTCTCCTCCAGCAGTCCCCCTCCCTGACTCCATCCCCTGGCTTGGATTGTCAAGCACTTCGTAAACAGGCTCTAGCCGCTGCCAACCAGGCCCACTCTGCTTCCTTCCTTTGGCGTTTTTATGGTGATGGCTGTTTCCCTACCCCATCTTCCATCCAACACCTCCGGAAGTCTCCAGCTCAGACCCGGGTTTGGAACGCCTCTCCTAGTCCTACCCACTTCTTCAGCAAGAAGGATGGCCGCGATAAGAAATCCATTCATGATGTGTGCCGCCTCTCAGTTGCCCCGGTGTATGCTCTGGTCAATCCAGATGCTTCTGATTGGAGATCTGCTACTGTGGAGTCTCTGGTTTCCCTGGCTTCAGCGTGCTTCCAAGGCTCTGCCGAGTGGACCAAATCCCCTCCCGGCCAAGCCCTCCGGAAATGTCTCATTGGTCTTGCCAAGATGTCTCCCGAATGCTTTGATGACCTGTACTGTGAAGGCAACCTTATGCCTAGCACTGAAGGGCAGGTTTGGCTGTCTGCCAACAGGGTCCTTGGCTCTCACTGGTTCTTCAAGACTAAGCCTCCTGCTCCAGCTCCTTAAGCCGCCTCTGACTCTTCCACCCAGGTGTCAGGCTCTTGGTCTGTCTCCTTTTTTCCTTCTGTTGGTGCTGCTTTGGTTATTTCTTCTTCTGTTGGTCACTTTCTTCAATGGCGTGGGGTTTGCTCCAGTGATTCCAGGGCTCCGGTTGATGTCACTGAAGGTACCAAGTACACCTACAGCTCCTACTTCACTCTTTCTCTTCCCCGGCTGATGTCACCTCACCCTAGTGACTTGTACGATGAAATGCTGGAGTCCCTGACTGATGCACTCAGCTTGCTCTGGTCTGTAGACCGGAAGCTGGTCCTCTATGTTTTCCTTCCCGTGCCAGCATCAACCCCAAGGCTAAGCCCGTCCCCAAGCTCTGGTCTACCCTGCCTGACCAGCGCACTCTTGAACTTTACGTTGCTTCACTCTGGCTCCGGGTTAGAGCTGCACCCCACCTTTGGTTCTACATCGGCCACAATGTCCCCGTGGATACTCTGCTGTCTGACACTCTCCTTCAGCGACTCCAGGACCGTGAAATGGACTTCAAGTACGATCATATTCAAGCCTCTACTACTGTCACCTGTGGTTTCCTGCTAGGGTCCTATATGCAGAGTTTTGATCTTGATCATTACAATGCACTGCTCCAGACCCATCCTCGGTTTCAAGCCTTCCCTATTGCTGTCATCCGGAAGAACATTCGGCTCGACAATTCACGAACCCCCGATCCCTCTCCTGTCCCAGCTGCACATATTTTGTGTGATTCTACCAAGCGTTCTCAGACTGTCAAGCTTTTGAAGGCCCAGTTCAATCGCTGCTCTGCGTCTGATATAGCCTCCCTTCCTGATGGTAAATTCTACAAGTTTATTGAGACTGCTACCAATCCCTCTGACCGCTGCCTTGCCCCTTCCAAGCTGAAGACCCTTCGTCAAGCCAAGCACCGTAAAGCCAAGTTCATCAAGACCCATGAAACTGCTTCTGTTCTAGGTGTTGTTGACTTGGACCTTCCTGTAGATTTGGGTCAGGGACTGGGTGCTACCACCTTGCGCCGTGTTCTTCTGGGAATCCGTACTAGGGACAACTGGTTGTGGCCACTGTTTCTCTCTGTTGACACCAGCTCTTACTGTGGTGAAATCCTGGCCCTGTACAACACTACTACCTCGGCTGAAGCTCAAACCATGCTGTCATTTCTCCCCATCTTCCTGGAGGCCTGGTATGGCTCTTGTGTTCGCCAATGGTTTTCTACTGAGTGTCTCACGGAGCTGGAGGATTTTCATTGGGATCCCACTGAAGGACGGGTTGTTGAAAATGCCCCTGCGCCGGACCAGGAGCCAGAGGATGCTCTTCCCTTCTTTGGTAGTGCTGACGTCTGTGATTGGGAACTCGTGGATGATGATCTGTCCATTGACTCCCACGCTGTTACTTTTGACCTTGAGATGCACTTCTTTTTTCAGGTTCGTGAGGACAGCGGTGGGTGTGGCTTTGATGATGGCCAGTCCATGTCTACTCTTGCTACCGGCACTTCCAACATCACTTCTGTTCTGGGTGCCCCTCCGACTGCCGCCCCCCCCGATGGCACTGCCATGGCTGAAATTTTGCCTCCTGCTGCCAAGCGCCCCACAGCCCTCCACTCACCTCTACGCTCTGGTCTTACCTCCATAGCTTTTTCTCCCGGCACCGATGCTAGTGTCAGCAAACTGAGCCATAACAATGCCTCCACCAGCTCTGCTCCGGCTTCTCTCCTCTCCGTGCGACAGACACGGTATGCATCTGATCATGGTTAGGAACCCTTGCTTCTGGCCTGGTGGAATGCCTACTTCTCCAAATTCCACCTCTGCATCCCTCAGTCACCCTTCCTCTTCTTCCGATCCTCCTGTTTCCCGACTTGTCCCCCCCCACCGTGTTTATCCTAGCCCTGCACCAGGTGTCCCTTCAGGTGCTTTCCCCAGCACCGCATTTGGAGTGCTTCCCAGTGCTTCACCCAGGGTTGCATCCAGTGTTACACCCAGCGCAGTCCAACTTGGGATCCCACCATTTCACCATGATTTGCATCCAGTGTCTCTCCTAGCACTGCACCAGGCGTCACTCCCAGTGCTTCCCACAGCATTGCATTTGGCCTGCTTCCCAGTGCTTCACCCAGGGTTGCATCCAGTGTTACACCTAGTGCTGCATCAACTGGTGATCCTAGTGCTTCCTCATGATCTGCCCACAGTGTTTCTCTTAGCACTGCACCAGGCGTCATTCCAAGTGCTTCCCCCAGCAATGCATTTGGCTTGCTTCCCAGTGCTCCCCCCAGGGTTGCATCCAGTGTTACGCTTAGTGCTGCCTCCACTGGTGATCCCAGTGTTTCACCATGATCTCCACACAGTGTTTCTCCTAGTCCTGCCCCAGGCGTCACTCCAAGTGCTTTCCCCAGCAATGCATTTGGCCTGCTTCCCCGTGTTTCACCCAGGGTTGCATCCAGTGTTCCACCTAGTGCTGCATCCACTGGTGATCCCAGTGTTTCACCATGATCTGCACACAGTGTTTCTCCTAGCACTGCCCCGGGTGTCACTCCAAGTGCTTTTCCCAGCACCGCATTTGGAGTGCTTCCCAGTGCTCCACCCAGGGTTGCATCCAGTGTTACACCCAGCGCAGTTCCAACTTGGGATCCCACCATTTCACCATGATCTGCATCCAGTGTCTCTCCTAGCACTGCACCAGGCGTCACTCCAAGTGCTTTCCCCAGCAATGCATTTGGCCTGCTTCCCAGTGCTTCACCCAGGGTTACCTCCAGTGTTACACCCAGCACGGCTCCAACTTGGGATCCCACAATTTCACCCTGATCTCCACACAGTGTTTATCCTAGTACTGCACCAGGCGTCATTCCAAGTGCTTCCCCCAGCAATGCATTCGGCCTGCTTCCCAGTGCTTCACCCACGGTTGCCTCCAGTGTTACACCCAGCGCGGCTCCAACTTGGGATCCCACAATTTCACCCTGATCTCCACACAGTGTTTCCCCTGACACTGCACCGGGCGTCGCTCAAAGTGCTTCCCCCAGCATTGCATTTGGTGTGCGTCACAGTGCTTCACCCAGGGTTGCACCTGGTGTTACGCCTAGTGCTGCATCCCCTGGTGATCCTAGTGTTTCCCCATGATCTGCCCACAGTGTTTCTTTTAGCACTCCACCAGGCATCACTCCAAGTGCTTTCCCCAGCAATGCATTTGGCTTGCCCCCCAGTGTTTCCCCCAGGGTTGCCTCCAGTGTTCCCCCTAGTGCTGCATCAACTGGTGATCCCAGTGTTTCACCATGATCTGCACACAGCGTTTCTCCAAGCACTGCACCAGGCATCACTCCAAGTGCTTTCCCCAGCAATGCATTTGGCTTGCCCTCCAGTGCTTCACCCAGGATTGCACCCAGTGTTACGCTTAGTGCTGCATCACCAGGTGATCCCAGTGTTTCAACATGCTCTGCCCACAGTGTTTCTCCTAGCACTGCATCAGGCGTCACTCCAAGTGCTTCCCCCAGCAATGCATTTGGCTTGCCTTCCCGTGCTTCACCCAGGGTTGCCTCCCGTGTTCCACCTAGTGCTGCATCACCTGGTGATCCCAGTGTTTCCCCATGATCTGCACCCAGTGTTTCTCCTAGCCCTGCACCAGGCGTCACTCCAAGTGCTTCCCCCAGCAATGCATTGGGCCTGCTTCCCAGTGCTTCCCCCAGGGTTGCCTCCAGTGTTCCCCCTAGTGTTGCATCAGCTGGTGACCCCAGTGTTTCACCCTGATCTGCACACAGCGTTTCTTCAAGCACTGCACCAGGCATCACTCCAAGTGCTTTCCCTAGCAATGCATTTGGCTTGCCCTCCTGTGCTTCACCCAGGATTGCACCCAGTGTTACGCTTAGTGCTGACATAACTGGTGACCCCAGTGTTTCAACATGCTCTGCCCACAGTGTTTCTCCACGCACTGCATCCGGCGTCACTCCAAGTGCTTCCCCCAGCAATGCATTTGGCTTGCCCTCCAGTGCTTCACCCAGGGTTGCATCCAGTGTTCCACCCAGTGCTGCATCACCTGGTGACCCCAGTGTTTCACCCTGATCTGCACACAGTGTTTCTCCTAGCACTGCACCAGGCGTCCCTCCCAGTGCTTCCCCCAGCAATGCATTTGGCCTGCTTCCCAGTGCTTCTCCCAGGGTTGCATCCAGTGTTACGCCTAGTGCTGCATCACCGGGTGATCCTAGTATTTCCCCATGATCTGTACAAAGTGTTTCTCCTAGCACTGCACCCTGTGTCACTCCAAGTGCTTCCCCCAGCAATGCATTTGGCCTGCTTCCCAGTGCTTCACCCAGGGTTGCACCCAGTTTTAACCTAGTGCGGCATCAACTGGTGATCCCAGTGTTTCACCATGATCTGCACACAGTGTTTCTCCTAGCACTGCACCAGGCGTCACTCCCAGTGTTTCCCCCCGCAATGCATTGGGCCTGCTTCCCAGTGCTTCACCCAAGGTTGCATCCAGTGCCAATTCTTCCCCTAGTGTTGCATCCAGTGCTGCCACCCCTGGCACAGCACCTGCTGTGGCCTTCTGTGTTTCACACCTATGCCTCACCAGCTTCCTCTTCCGTGCGACAGACACGGTATGCGTCTGATCATGGTTAGGATATCTCATACGGGGCCTTGTGGGATGCCCTCCAACTCAAATCCCCACCTGGATTCCTCCAGTCCTTCTTCCCCTTCCTTGCCTCCTTCCGTTTCCCGCCTTGTACAATCTGATCTTTATGGGGACATCCTTGTGACTAAAGCTGCTGATGCTTTTGGCCATCCCTTTCCCCAGGCTCCGTCCTCCCACTCTACTCTCATTACCTTCCAAAACATTGGTCCGCAGCGGAAGTCAGCCTTCATGTCGCGCGCTTGTCACAACTCTTGGCGTGTTGCTCAAAGTTAGGCTGGGGTTGCCCTCTACGCAGAGCATTGTCTGAATGAACCTCAGCTTCCCCTCTGTGACCTCTTCCACTCTCGCATCAACCAGGCCTACCCTTCCAGTTTCACCTACCTTGCTAGCAACAAGCATGAAGCATCCACCGGCTCTTGGCGCATCCCTGGTGGTACGGGGTTTACCATTGACCGGCTCTTTCATTCTCACAAGCTTGCCCATGGGGCTGATCCATCGGGGCTTGGCCGGTGGACCTTCATCCGGTTTCAGGGCAGGGCTCAAGCTACGGTTACCATCTTTTCTGCCTACTGCCCTGTAGAAAATGACAGGGACCTTGGCTCTGTTTGGAACCAACACTGTTGTTACTTCCAGGCTGAGGAGGATCTTCCCTGTCCCAACCCACGCATCCTCTTTCGACGAGACCTCACAGCTGCCCTTTGGGCGTGTTTAGAGGCTGGTGACTCCGTTGTTTTAGGGATTGGCCATACTTCTGATGTCCGGTCTGACGGTCTTTCCTCTGAGCTCAAAGCCCTTGGCTTCAAGGATGCCATCTTGACTACCCACCCTTCAACTTCCCCGCCTGCCACCCACAATCGGAATACTACCAGGACTCCCATTGATGCCATCTGGACTACTGAGCATGTTGACGTCTTCCGCGCTGATTACTGTGCTTTTGATGGTGTGCATGGCATGGTCTCTGACCATCGCTTGCTCTGGATCAAAGTTTGTAACGGCAGCATCTTGGGCAAATACCTTCCACCTCCTGTGCGATCCTCTATTCCTCGCCTGAAATCTTTCCACCCTCATCTTCGGCAGCGCTATCTCAAGCGGGTAAAACATGCTTTCGCTACTGCTGGTGTGTTCACCCTTTGGAATAAGCTTGAGCACCTGGTGGCACTGTACTTATCTGGTGATACCACTGTGCGGGACACTCTCATCACTACCTATGATGTCCTCCATACTACCTCTGCTTCCATCCGGCTGTCTGTTGAACAACATCTTTGCCGGCTTCGCACAGGCATGATCCCTTGGTCTCCCAAGCTCCAGGTTTACTGTGACACCATTGATTTCTGGAGGCGGATTGTGCAGCTTCGGCAAGGTGTCTCCACCAGTCACAGCATTGTGAAGCGCTTGGCCTGTAAGCTTTCCTTATACAAGAGTGAACACTGTGATCTTGCCACTGCTGTCCTCTGTTTGAAGCAAGCCTACAAGCAATACCACGCTATCAAACTTCTGGCTCCCTCTTGGTGTGACTCCTTCAACCAAGGCTTGGTGGATGCCCTTCTTGCTGAAGACAAGCCCCACAACCAGAGTACCTCCCAGATTTGGGCGCGCATGCGCCGTGAACGGCTCCAAAGGGATCTCGGGCTTGCTGCTTGCTCTATCTGCAGTCGTCTTCATAAGACTGCTGTTCTGAAGGCTGTTGCAGTTGGACCTGATGGCACTGAACAAGTCTTGGAGTCTCAGTCCACTATGGTGCCAGCCATGGCTGCATCCAATGTTTGCCGTCAGCAACAATGCCTAGACACTCCCTCCATGTCCCCCTCTTTCATCCAGTCCTTCGGCTACTTGCGAACTGGTCCTGTCTCAGCTGAGGTCCTTGCTGGCACCTACATTCCTCCTCCAGGAACTGACCCGTACCTGACTGAATTCCTTACTTGCCTTCAAGTACCTGCTTCTATTCAACTTTTGGCCCCCTTTGACTATTCTGTGAGCCCTGCTGACAATGCTGCTGCCTGGAAATGCCAGAAGGAACGCACTGCTGGCGAGCCTTCTTGCCTCAGTTTTGCCCACCATAAATCTTTTGCTTTGGACACACAGCTGAATTCCTTTGACACCTTGATGCGGACTGCTCCTCTGCTCGCTGGCTTCTTGCCCTCTGCTTGGCAGGTTATCACCGATGTTGAAATCTTCAAGAAGCCTGGTGAATACCGTGTTGACAAGATGAGACTCATCCAACTGATGTCTCCTGAGTTTCAGATCAACAACAAGATGATTGGTAAACGCATTGTCGCTCATGCCGAACAAGCCAATGCGGTGGCAGTTGACCAGCATGGCAGCCGGAAGCATCACAAAGCCATCAACACCTCTCTCAACAAGAAGCTTATTTGTGACGTGCTTCGTCAGAAGCGCCGCTCCGGGGCGGTTGCAATGAATGATGCCAAGGGCTGCTATGATTGAATCTCCCATCCCATTGCTAGTCTCACCCTTCAGAGCTTTGGGATTCCGGCTCATGTTTGCGAGGTTCTACTCTCCACTCTCCAGCGTGCTACCCATCACATTAAAACTGGCTTTGGCCGGTCCGGTCCTGTGTACGGTGATGAATCTATTCCTCTAAGTGGGATTGGACAAGGAAACAGTCTTGGCCCTACTCTGTGGGCTCAGGTTTCTACCATCCTTTTCCAGATGATGCAGAATGCAGGACATGGGGTCCACCTACTCACCTCCCTATCCCTTCAGCTTGTTTCTTTGGTTGGTTTTGCTTTTGTGGATGATACCGATCTTTTCTGTGCTGGTGCCTCCTCTACTACCTCTGGTGAGGCTCTGGCTGTTGATTTCCAGGCAGCTTTAGATCGCTGGGCTGGCGGTCTCATTGCTACTGGTGGCGCTATTGAACCTGCGAAGTCCTTCTGCTACTTGATTGATTTCAAGTGGACTGGTTCTGGTTGGGACTATCGCTCTGTCGATGAAATGCCAGGTGTTTTCACCATCACTGACAAATCTGGTGTGCAGTCCCCTCTTGACCGTTTTGAGGTTGATCACGCTGACAAGACTTTGGGTGTCTACATTTCTATGGACAGGAATGAGGAAGCTCAAGTTGACCACCTGCAGACCCAGTCCCGGTCCTTTGGCTCTCAAATGAGGTCCTCCAAGTGTGAGAAGAAACCTCCCTCTACACCTTCAAGTACTCATTTATGATGTCTTTTGAATACCCCATGCCCGTCACTCAGCTCAGCGCTTCTACCTGGACCCAAATTCTCCACCCCACTCTGGTCCCAGTGCTCAACAAGGCAGGCATGTCTCGCAACTTTCCTCGCAAGGTCTTCTATGGTCCATCTTTGTATCAAGGCTTTGGTTTCATTCACCCATTTCTTCTCCAAGGATTCAGCCACATTGCTACTCTGTTTCAAGAATCTGTCCGTGTTTCCCAGACGGGCCATATTCTCCGGCTTACCGCTGAAGCCTTTCGGCTTCAACTGGGGCTCCCTTTTCATCTTGGTATTACCCCCTACCAGCCTTATGCCTCTTATATCACTCCTTGCTGGTATAAGCATGTGTGGCATTTCTTTTCTTTGCACCCAGTGAGTTTGGTGGAAGACTTTCCTACACTTCCTCTGCTTTGATTGAATGACTGCTACCTCATGCAAGCTTTTGTCACTGCTGGCTTTTGGGGCGCCAAACTGTCACTTCTGAATCTCATCCGGATGTCTCTCCAGGCCATCTCCCTTGCTGATATCTGCACTGCAGATGGCACACGGCTTTCTCCTATGGTCTCCCAGTTACAGTCCTCCAACCATCTTCGCGCCCATCTTGACTGGCCTCGGTGCCCCCCTCCATGGCTTCTCCCAGCCCTTCAGCTTTGGCAACACGCCCTTCAGAAATCATTCTTACCCCCGTTGGCCCTGCCCTCTGACAGAGCTCTCCACCCCTCCTTCCACCTGGGGCATTGGCTGTCCTCAGAATCTTCCTCTGTGTGGCCTTGGTTTTTGTGTCGTTCTACTGACCGGATCTTCTCCAAATGTCCCACTGGTTGGAAGGCCGGTTCTTTGCAAGGCTGAGGCCGTTATAGCTTCAACACTACCATCCTTTGCGCCAAACCTGCCTGTGCCGACACTCTTGTCTCTCTCCTTTCCAGTGGGAATGTGTTCCGGATTGTTGGTCCATCCACCTTTGTCTCCCATCCACCAGATGCGGATCCCTTGACCTACGATCCTTTTGAGGGTCTCCCTGCCACCCCAGAGGATGCATTTGATGCTCTCTGCGCTTCTCCCTGAGTCCTTCTCCATCAATACTCCCTTCCCCAGGATGGATGCCAGGCTCTTGCCGACGCCATTCTGAGTGGCTCTGCCAGCGCTGTCTGTGACGGCTCTTATGATCCCATTTTCCTCCAAGGTACATCTGCCTTTATCCTCTCCCCCAACATCTCCACCAAGTCTCCCATGGCGTTCCTCACTGGATCTAACCTTGTCAGTGGCTCCCCTGAAGATCAGTCTTCCTACCGGAGCGAATTGGCTGGCATCATTGGTGTCCTCACCTACTGTTTGGCTCTGGTGGACCTCTATGATGTAGCCTCCGGCTCACTCACCATTGCCCTTGATGGGGATACGGCTCTTCAACAGGCTCAGGGAACCTGGCCCTTGTCTATTTCTCAGAAATCTTTTGACTATATGTCATTTGCAATATGCTCTCTGCTCTTCAAATCACTGTCACCTTCAAGTGGGTTCAGGGTCATCAAGAGGGTCTTTCTCTTGACTGGTGGGTGCTTTGCAATCATCAAGTTGATGGCATGGCCAAGGCATTTCTATCCATCAATCGTTCTTCTCCTTACCACTATCCCTGGCTTGTGTTTGAGCCCTGGGCTCTCTCACAGAACGGTCTCAAATGCTCTTGCTTTGACAGAGATGCCTTGCACATTCTTATTTCGGGTCCTCCACTTCTTCACTATTGGCACACTCACCACAACATCTCCATTCCACCACAAGTCTCCAATTCCATCAATTGGTGTGCCCATCACTCTGCTTTCAAGCGCCTCCCTCCTGGTATGCAACGGTGGTTTGTCAAGTTTGCTTCAGGTTGTATTGGAGTTGGCACTCAGTTACTCCATTACCAGCACCAGGATCACTCCCGATGCCCTCTGTGTGCCCAAGATGAGGAAAAGGTTTCCCATGTTCTTTCATGTGCAGACCCCGGGGCTGTCAAGCACAGCTTGTCTTCCTTTTGGGGCCCTTTGCAACAGCGCCTTACTTCTGAGCTTACCAAACCTTCACTGGCTCTCGCCATCGTGGATGTTACCACTAGGGTTCATCAAGGTAGGCGTATCCACCCTTCCTCATACTCCCCTGATATTGTATCTGCTATAAGGGCTCAGCGTCAGATTGGATGGCACAACTGGTTCCTTGGGAGGTGGACCCCCCTCTGGCATCAGATTCAAGCTGATTACTATTCTTTGATTGGTAGCAAGCATTCTCCTCGTCGATGGGCCACTGCAGTGATTCATCAATTTTTCCTCACCTGTTGGGATCTCTGGATGTACCGGAACCAACGGCTCCATGGCACTGGGGGGTTGCTTGAGTCTGAACAACACCAATCTCTCAATGCTTCCATTTCATCTGAATTGGCCATTGGCTTAGCTGGTGCTCTGCCTCAATCTCACTCCCTCCTCCAGATTCCCCTCCAAGTGCTCCTTGGTTACACTCTCCCTGCCAAGCGTCAATGGCTTGCGACCATCCAGCTTGCCAGGCGACACTTTGCAGCCCCTCTCCAGTCCCAGCAGCCGTATTGCCAGGAGGCTGCCTTGATGAGGGCTTGGCTGTATGGGGCTTAGCCCTGGGTGCCATTATGGCACACTCAATGGTGTGTCACCAAGTGCCGCTCCAAGTGTGGTTCCTAGTGTTTCACCAAGTGCTGCCCCCAGTCCTGCTTTCCGTGTTTGACCAAGAGCAGCCCCAAGTGTCCATCCTAGCGCTGCACCAATTGTGGTTCCTAATGCTTCACCCAGTGCTGCTACAACTATCCCCATTGTGGCTCCTGGCGCTGCACTCAGCGTTGCTCCCAGTGCCTCACCATCTTCTACACCGGGCGCTGCTCCCAGTGTGTCACCCAGTTCTGCCCCCAGTGCTGCTTTTTGCCCTGCACCACGTGTAGCTCTTAGTGTTTCCCCAAGTGCTGCTCCCAGTATCTCACCAGGTTTTGCACCTAGTGCTGATCCCAGTCTCTCACCAAGCTCTGCACCCAGTGACGCTCCTAGAGCTGCCCCAAGTGTGGCTCCTGGCGCTGCACCCAGTGTTGCTCCCAGTATATCACCACCTTCTGCACTCAGTGCTGCTCCTAGTGTTTCACCAAGCGCGGACTCCAGTGCCCATTCTAGTTCTTCACCCAGT
Organism: Pseudo-nitzschia multiseries; assembly: GCA_037355745.1. Classification (NCBI taxonomy): domain Eukaryota; phylum Bacillariophyta; class Bacillariophyceae; order Bacillariales; family Bacillariaceae; genus Pseudo-nitzschia; species Pseudo-nitzschia multiseries. The sequence continues at coordinate 10,141,433 of CM074785.1, read as the reverse complement.
GCTGCTTGCACTTTATCACCGACCTTTGCACACAGTGCTGTTCCCAATGATTCACTGAGTTCTGCACCCAGTGCTGCTCCTTGCGCTGCACCAAGTTTGGTTCCTGGTGTTGCACTCAGTGCTGCTCCCAGTATATCACCCCCTTCTGCACCCAGTGCTGCTTCCATTGTTTCACCGAGTTCTGCCCCCAGTGCTGCTTTTCGCCCTACCTACGTGTGACTCTTAGTGTTTCACAAAGTGCTGCTCCCAGTATCTCACCAGGTTCTGCCCCCCGTGCTGATCCCAGTCTCTCACCAAGTTCTGCACCCAATGATGCTCCTAGAGCTGCACCAAGTTTGGCTCCTGGCGCTGCACCCCGTGCTGCTTCCAGTACATCACCATCTTCTGCACTCCGTGCTGCTCCTAGTGTTTCACCAAGCGCGACCCCAGTGCCCTTTCTGATTCTTCACCCAGTGCTGCTTCCAATATATCACCAACCTTTGCACACAGTGCCTCTCCCAGTGTTACACCAAGTCCTGCACCAGTGTTGCTCCCATAGCTGCCCCCAGTGTGGCTCCTGGCGCTACACCCAGTGCTGCTCCCAGTATATCACCACCTTCTGCACTCAGTGCTGCTCCTAGTGTTTCACCGAGTTCTGCACCCAGTGTTGCTTCTAGCGCTGCACCAAGTGTGGCTCCTGGAGCTGCACCTATTATTTTCCTTCTGAATCCGGTCCGTTGAGAGTTTGATTCAAAGGCTTCTGAAGAACAGCAACGCTGCGTTAGTGTGTTAGTAGACGAACGATTGTACTCTACGCGTGACAATTGTTTTTGGATACTTTCGGCAACAGATAATCGGACTACAGGCGAGACTATGGAAACGCCAGATCTCTTCTTGCTGTGACTTATTCAGATTGCAGCGAGACAGACCTTAGTATGTAGATTACAAGTAGTTGGTAGCAACTAGTGTAAATTTTGGGATATAAATCAGTTGAATGTTAAAAGTATGAGATAAAGTGAAATCTTGCCGAAATGCAAGATATCTCTTTTATTGAGATGAATACGTTGCAACTGCTGTTGCGTAGTGATGAGATTACTCGCTGATTATTTCCGTACATGTATTGTTTGTTGACCATATATATCTGTATGCATGTATATGTATTGTGTGAGAATCACACGCCAACGGTTTTCTTCTCTTGTTCCGTTAGGAAGACTTCATGATATGTTTATCATTAAGGTCAGGAATTGCTCCCGTAGCTCGTGTGATATTTTATGAAATCAGAGTTTGCTCACCGAAGAACAATGGCAATACTGTAAAACAGGGATTGCTCACCGTTGATGCGCGATGGGAATCGATGCGCCGTGGGAATCGATATGCCGTGGGAATCGATTACTTAGATTGATACGGGACTCATTGATTTGTACGAATAGGAAATCTACCATCTGGTAGCTTTGGTACTTCTGGTCACGAAAGGAATTTAATACTCCCCATGTCTCCTTGTGAAGGGTCATCACGCTCTACATGATGCTTCCATCATCTTGAGGAAGGTCGCCGGTATTACCACAGAAGTGGAAGATGGGCCTGAGCAGTGGATACACAACTGAGTGTCCCCAATGCTTGGTGAGAATGTCTGCACAGTTATCCTTACCTGGGATGTGCATCATTAAAATGAAACCTCTCGCTATCATGCTTCGTACGTAGTGAAATGACAAAATATTATGACGCTTGTGCAACCTTGCGTAAGGAAAGGTCGACGTTTGGATCATCTTTTCGTTGTCACCCCAAGAGTAGGAGATATCATGGACTCGTGTTCCTAGGTATCGGAATGAGTGGCGTAAATCGACGATCTGTTCGATGCAAGTCCTTCCTGCAACGAATTCAGCTCCAAAGGTGGCTGTTTCCGTAGTAGACTGCTTCTTCGAGAACCACATCATGGGAGTCTTGTTCGCGAAATGAAGAATGCCGGTTACAGCCTTACCACTGAGAATATCATGCATGAGGTTGGCATTGTAGAAATGTGTCAACACTACTGTCTTTCCAAGCGGTGTAGGGGCGTCGTCGGGTAGCTCTTCAGAATGCTCCCCATAGACGGTGTTGGACCAGTCGATGGTGTCGGGTTTAGTCAATATAAAATCGGGTGGTTCCACGCGGAATCTGATTTTAAAATGTCTAAACTTGGAGATATATCCATAGATACATTTTGCACGTTCGAGATGCCCATCTCGTGGCTGAGCTCTGAAACTTGAGAGTGTCATCACGGCTGTTTGTACATCGAAACGGCCAATAGCGATGATCCATTGGAGTGAACTGATCATACTTTGGTATTTCTGTATACCAGTTTCTTCGAGAAAGGCTGAGGAGTCCAATTCGGGATGATCGTTCTCTGCAATGGGTGATTGGAACCTAGTGCTAGGTTTGCATCCGAACATTTGTTCGTAAGACGCTTCCATCTTTTCGATGAACTTTATGGGATTCATGCATAGAACACCATGCTCGTCGCGCTCAAATCCGCAACCTAGGTGAAAGTTCATAGGTCCGGATCCCTTCAGTTTGAAGTTATATGGTGACGACTGCAATATCTTCAAGAAGGAATTGGGATCTGCCATGCAGAGACATAGGTCATCGACATATGTGCATATAAGTTCATATACACGTTCACCATGCTTGTTCGTTCCAGGCTTGAGGAATATTTCCGGTTCTGCGCGAGATCTTTCGAAGCCAAGTTCAATGAGACAAGCCGCGAGTAAATCACCAAAACACTTGCCTGAAGACCTGAGACCATATAGGGCTTTGTAAATGATCAACAGGTGATCTTCCAGCGATCCGAATTCGGGACCTGCCTTGATGCATACTTTCTCGCAGGTAACTGCTTCTAGGTAGGCATTACCTATGTCGGTACCCCATGCTTCCAAGTCGTTGAGTTCAGCTAGGAGTAGGCACATACGTAGGCCGCGGAGAGATACGACACCTGCGTAAACACTGTGGATAGGGGCCTCAGTGAGATTGCCGTTAGCAACGAGACGAGCCTTGTGTCTATCGTCGTGCTTGACAGCATATATCACGTGTACCTTGATTTGTTGGAATCCGGGGGGATTGGAGCTTGTCTTGTACACGCCTTTATCAATGAATGTATTGTATTCATTGAGTTGTGTCATTTCCAGAGTGGTGGCATCTTCCCATTTGGTGTTTCCGTTGGCTTGATCAAATTGGAGGGCTTCTTCGTGGTTACAAGGTACTTTGAATCCATATTGGTACTGTGGAGTGGTACAGAAAGAACGAAGTTTGGCTTGGTGCACGAGTCGATCAAGTTTCTTGGTTCGTCGTGCTAGGTTGGTGATTCGCTTGAGGCGTTTCCAACCCGGGAGGTCAAGCAAGTTGTTGTCTTTCCCATATTTTGCAACGGTGACAGGGTCATCAGCCGCAATGTTGGCCAGAGGTTCATATGTTCTTTCCATATTTTCCCATTCAATCCAAAGGTTATACTTGGAACCTTTGTATTGAGGATGCTTGTTATCCAGTGGACCTTGGTGTCCTAGGATGCGGCGAAATGACCAAAGTTTGCCGTCTTCTTGTGTTGAATCACGATGGATGTAGTTCATGACATCATTGTATGCAATGATATCATTGAGTTTGTCATCGGAGTGTTTGCACTTGAACTTGATGAAGTCGTTGTTGCGTTCAAGACTGTCTTCAACATCGACGATGGTAAGACGTTTCCGGGTGCCATCTGGGTTGGTTACAAGGAAGGAACGTCCTTGTAGATTGGCAATCGGGATGGTAGGAATGGTAATGGGTTTACCATCAGCGTCAAATTGTGCGTTACCTTCTTCGTCGGTAACAACTACCTGTGATGGGTCTACTGAAGGAGTAGTGGGGTTGGTGTGTGGAGTTGTGACGTCACTAACATCAAAGTATGCTAATTCCGGTGGGTCAAAATCATCTTCAGTAAGGAGAACGCCATCGGAGGTCTTGCTGAAGATGTGTGCCGTAGGAGGACCATCAAGACTCTCCCCATAGTTGTTAGGGAGTGGAGAAGGTGACCAGCTCGGGCTGTCATCGACCTTCTTATATAGAAAGCTCGGTAACGAGGGGTGGGCGGGTGGTTGAAGAATTGGTTGAGTGCCAGATGCGTGGGGCGTAGTATCTGGTTGTTCGTTGGGTACAGATGGGATGGTGTCATCGGCAGTGTCAGAATCAGCGGGTGAAACGCTAGGGGGAACTGAGTTGTGTGGTTTTGTAGACTCGTCAATGAGTTTATTCTGATTGGTATGCTCCCCATGTTTGAATGCTGGAGCTTCTCCAGTGGCGTATAAACGGGGCAAGGAATCCTTTGCGTTACGCCATTTGATGAAACCATCATCAGTAAATAGGCCCGCGCGTTTGTTACGTGACGCAGGCGTAAGAGCAGATCGAACACCGGACCGGTCAAGTAACTTGTTGGTAACGGGATCCCAGATCCGGAAGCAGAGTCCATTGCCAACATGTTCGGCAATGCCGACGAAATGACCTAGGCGTTCGGTAGACTGGGTACCAAAAGGAGAGTCATTGGTTTTGAAATACACAGGTTCAAACCAGAAGAAACTTGTGTATGCGCTGATGTCGTCAAGTGTACCGGTGGCAATGAAGATCGGTTGTTTATCGGACAGCGTAGGATCAGAAACAACATTGAGGAGACCCGCGACGTATGTCATGCACGAGGAGACCCGCGACATATGTCATGCACAGTAGCCATAGATGTGGTGGTGTGCCGGTACGATCCATGACGCGATTGACAATGCGGTTGAACGTTTGGTATCGTCGTTCGAATTGATTCTGGTGTTGGTGATACGGTTCACTTTGCCAGAGTCCAATCCATAACATTTTGAGGTAATCAACGACCTTCTTACTGGATTGATAGTTACCGTGGTCGCAAAGAAGGCGAATGGGCCTGCCCCATTTTCGAACAAAGTTCTGGAAGCAAGATAGGAAGTCGCCGGTGGTACGCATTTCTTCAACGTGTATAATATGTGACTTGCGGCCGAAAAAGATCTGAGCAATCTTGGAGCCACCATCAATTGCTGGGACATCTGAATAGACAGCATCGGACATAACATCGTCATTAAAGGGTCGAACGTTCATGGCCGGTTGAGGGGAATGAAACCGTTTGAAAATGTTTCCATCAGGGCTAACCGCTAATGAACCATATTGGGTTGAGTTTTCAAACGTGGCCTTGATGCGATCGGTGGAAACCCAACAGAAGAAAGGTTTCAGGGATAAGTAGTCATGTTCGTTGGGGTATCTCTCGCGGGGCGTAGCTGCAATGCGTGTAGTATCACTGGCAGTACAATCCGTCGGAAACGCAGTGACTGTCCCAGAGGCTGCAGGGAACGTGCAGCATGCAAGACGTTCTTGATGAATGTAGTCGGTGGAAGTAAGTCAAAAAGAGCAATCGTTGGTCCTATGATCATCAATAGGAAGGAAGGGAGATCGAGTGGAATGGCTGGAATACGAACTGAGGGACGTGACCGTGGAAGAGCCGGGGGATACAGAGATATCCAATCCTTCAAGACAACGTGGGTTTCCATATTCATCATAATCGGCATAAGGAAGTTGCTGTGGCTGAGGAGGATATTTCTGGAGAAATTGTTCATCTTTTGCACTGATCGTGGTATCGAGAACTGATGGGTCCCAATGCTTATCGGATGTCATGATAACATGTGGGAGCGTGTCAAACTCAACAGTCGTATACTTTCGCATCGCAAGGTATGGCAAACCGTGTCGTATGCTAAGAGGCAGTGCATATCCATCGGAAGTGGTGATGACCTGTCCGCCGCCCGCTTTGATGGATGTGTCGTCGACAGTGGAAAAATATGCTTCCATCTGGCCGGAGGACAATATAGAAGGGTGTCGTCCTGTATAGGCACACTTGTTGAAAATGAGGATGACGGGGCCTCTGTTCGACATGGAATATGCTCCGCATGTAGCAATGGGGATATTTTGTACCTGATGATTGTTAATGCCGGTGACATTAACGTATCGCGGTGGGATATCCTTGGAGATGAGACATGCATCATTACCGATGATGCAACCATTTGCGCCGCGATCGACCATCACAAAACCAGGGCTAGTGACCGTAGTTTTATGTATGCGGTATGTGTATGACGTTACTGGGCTGTCGTTAGGAAAGGTGAGATCTTCTTCAGGAGTATACCACTGGTGAAAATTGGCGGAATATGATGATGTTCCTACAGGTATTTGGGTGTCACCGTCCTTTTTGTACTGAATGTCAGGGTTGTCGGAAAGGAATCGAGCGGGATGCGCAGGTGACACGGAAGACTTGAGAGGTCGCTGGTCCTTGGACGAGGAGGTCGTTGATTTGTATACACCTAGGGATGCATGGAAAACACCTCTACGATCATTTTCTACAGCAGGATGTAGGTCTGCTGCGGAATTGGCATGCTCATCGTTGGTCGAAGTATCGTCTTCTCGAAATGATACCGGATGTCCATGTTGGTATGCCTTCCGGGTAATGGGTTTGACACTGTTGGGGTCAGGTTGGTCCGTTTTAAGTAAGTCGTGTCGCAATGAGGCGACCACGATTTTCTTGCCTTCCGGAGAAAAACTAAGCCAACTCTTCATGTCCTGACGTGACAAGGCCTTCCATATGTTTGTAGGTAACCTTGTGGTAGGGTCAGGGGTACGTCCAGCTTTAAATACAGCATAATCTTGATAGTCCCCTTCAAATTCGATAGGGAGAGCATAGTCATCATGGTTTTGGCTTTGCTCAGAAGAAAAATCATGAACATGTGCACGTACGGTCGACCGAGGGGCGGACATCGCGGACTGGGAATCAAGTCGAGTTGCTTCGAGTAGAAGCGTGATTTTAAGATTGTGGATAGCAGCTGCTCCGGCGACTGCATCTGTCACGGTGCTATTCGTCCCACCTGGATCCTTGACTTTGGCAAATTGTTCACTTAGCTGAAAGCTGGAATAGCATGCTTGACATAGTGCCGATTTTACGGTATGGTACTCAAGGGGCTTGTTGGGAGGACGGAGCTTATTGAGGTGGTTTAATTCATCAAACCAATGTGTAATGAATTTCACTTTGGATTCCTTCCAACTGTTGAGATTCAACTTGAGCAACGCTTGTAGCTGAGTCGAGTTGTCATATACCCTGGCTTTTGATTTGCTGTGAAGGTTTACGAAATCGAAGTAGGCCTTGCGTCCATCACGAGTGGTAGAATGACTGTGTACACACGATGCAGAAAGGTCACTTTTGAAGACTTCCAACATTAGTACCCAGAAGAAGGCACACTGTTTGACAAAGAGATCACGGGTATAACCCAGAAGCGTAGCTGGAGGCCAAGTTTCATCAAGGAATGTCTCTGTGTCGATGTCGTATGCCTCGAGTTTAGCTTTGAAACCAACGAGCCAGTGTTCGAATCTTGAGTCATTTGTGAGGGGCGTAAAGGACTTTTCATCCCGTGCTTTTCGGCACCATGATTCGTACTTTACCTGCTGAGGTGACTTTTTGTTACTTCCCGCCAGAGGAGGCGGTGGGTTCAGAGCAGATTCGTTACGCAAGCGTTGGGCACGTTCTTCGCGGAATGACTGGAATTCCCTGTATGTATATGATTTTACATCTTTCCAATTTCTCTCGTCTTCTTCTAGAACGACATCGACTTCTTGTAGATCGATAGCGAAATCCGCAAGTGCTTCTATGCTCCTTTGAATGGATCGAGGGATATGCGTTGGTAGTCCTCCCTCTGTATAGATAAGTTCGCGTGCAAAATCCGGTTCGATAAGTGCGTTGAGGAACGACTTCCACTCGCATAATCCGCCTTCCTTGAGAGCTAAACACAACTTGCTAGTAGTCTCACTTGTTACGTTGAGTAGGGATACGAGTATCTTCTTCATATCAGTATCAAAGCTGGGAAAGTGGTTGGTAGTGGTAACTTCGGCGTCATTCTTCTCTTTGCCCCTGAGTGCATTGCCGGGCATCATCGGAATTGCAGTGACGCTCCTAGAGCTGCCCCAAGTGTGGCTCCTGGCGCTGCACCCAGTGTTGCTCCCAGTATATCACCACCTTCTGCACTCAGTGCTGCTCCTAGTGTTTCACCAAGCGCGGACTCCAGTGCCCATTCTAGTTCTTCACCCAGTGCTGCTTGCACTTTATCACCGACCTTTGCACACAGTGCTGTTCCCAATGATTCACTGAGTTCTGCACCCAGTGCTGCTCCTTGCGCTGCACCAAGTTTGGTTCCTGGTGTTGCACTCAGTGCTGCTCCCAGTATATCACCCCCTTCTGCACCCAGTGCTGCTTCCATTGTTTCACCGAGTTCTGCCCCCAGTGCTGCTTTTCGCCCTACCTACGTGTGACTCTTAGTGTTTCACAAAGTGCTGCTCCCAGTATCTCACCAGGTTCTGCCCCCCGTGCTGATCCCAGTCTCTCACCAAGTTCTGCACCCAATGATGCTCCTAGAGCTGCACCAAGTTTGGCTCCTGGCGCTGCACCCCGTGCTGCTTCCAGTACATCACCATCTTCTGCACTCCGTGCTGCTCCTAGTGTTTCACCAAGCGCGACCCCAGTGCCCTTTCTGATTCTTCACCCAGTGCTGCTTCCAATATATCACCAACCTTTGCACACAGTGCCTCTCCCAGTGTTACACCAAGTCCTGCACCAGTGTTGCTCCCATAGCTGCCCCCAGTGTGGCTCCTGGCGCTACACCCAGTGCTGCTCCCAGTATATCACCACCTTCTGCACTCAGTGCTGCTCCTAGTGTTTCACCGAGTTCTGCACCCAGTGTTGCTTCTAGCGCTGCACCAAGTGTGGCTCCTGGAGCTGCACCCTGTGCTGCTCCCAGTATCTCACCACCTTCTGCACCCCAGTGCTTCTCCCAGTGTCTCACCCGGTTCTGCACCCAGTGCTGCTCCTTGTGCTGCACCCAGTGTGGTTCCTGGCGCTGCACCCAGCGCTGCTCCCAATGTATCACCACCTTCTGCACCCAGGGTTGCTCCCAGTGTCTCACCATGTTTTGCACCCGGTGCCCTTCCTAGTTCTTCCCCCAGTCACCCACCTTTGCACACCGTGCTGCTCCCAGTATTTTCCCCTTCCTCCTGTCTGTTTGTTGGTAGCTGCTCCCAGTCCGGATTATGTTACCGGTATCCTTCAACAGTTTTTACTTGTACCCTCCCTGCTTGCTTTCAGGATTCGTTTGACAAATTTGTCGTTCTACAACTTGGGGCTTAAACTCTCTTCAATTGAGGCGGCGTTAAAGTCTGGATACAGACTGAGTAGTTTAGATCCACCTTCAGTGGTTAAAGTTACTTAAATGCGTATATTATTATTGAGTGGCGTTTTGGAGCGGCCTTTCGAGCAGCAGGAAGCCAGCAGCGAGCAGCAGCGTTTTGGAGCAGTAGGAAGCCAGCAGCTAGCAGCGACGAGCGGCCTTTTGACCAGCGTTTTGGAGCAACCTTTCAAGCAGTAGGAAACCAAGCAGCAGCAGCGTTCTGGAGCAGCAGGAACCCAGCAGCCAGCAGCGGCGTTTTGCCCGGCGTTTCGAACAGCAGGAAGCCAGCACAGAGCAGCGGCGTTTTGAAGTAGCAGGAAGCCCGCAGCCAGCAGCAGCGTTTCGACCGGCGTTTCAAACAGCAGGAAGCCAGCAGCAAGCAGCAGCGTTTTGGAGCAGCAGGAAGCCAGCAGCTAGCAGCGACCTTTTGAGCAGCAGGAAACTGAGCAGCAGCAGCGTTTTGGAGCAGCGGGAACCCAGCAGCCAGCAGCGACGTCTTGACCGGCGTTTTGAACAGCAGGAAGCCAGCAGCGAGCAGCGAGCAGCAAGCAGCAAGCAGCGAGCAGCGGCGTTTTGGAGTAGCAGGAAAACCAGCAGCCAGCAGCAGCGTTTCGACCGGAGCGGCGTTTGAAGCGGCTAGAGCGGCTAGCAACAGCGACTAGCGAGAGCAACAGCAATAGCCACTAGCAAGAGCAACAGCAACTACCAAGAGCGACTACCAAGAGCAACAGCAACAGCAATAGTGACTAGCGAAAGCAACAGGAACAGCAACAGTGACTACCAAGATCAACATCGATTTGCAACAACAGCGAGAGCAACAGCGACTAGCAAGACCAAGACCAAGTGTAACAGCGAGAGAGTAAATTGTATTCCCCCACCATATCCACCATCCAATCAATCGAATTGAACCTTTTGGAGCGGCGTCTCGAGCAGCGTTTTGAGCAGCAGGAAGCCAGCAGCAAGAAGACCAATCAATCGCCATTGCCGATGCCGATAGAGTTGCCGACGTTGGTGGAACGCCGGTGGAGGAGGAGGAGCGATTCGATGCCGACAATTCGTTGCCGTTGTTGCCTCCTAGGGGTTACGCCGGTGGAGGAGCGATTCGATGCCGACGATTCGTTGCCGTTGTTGCCTCCTACTAGGGGTTGCGCCGGTGGACGAGGAGGAGCAAGGAGGAGGAGCGATTTGGGTGGAGCGCCGGTGGACGAGCGATTTGGGTGGAGCGCCGGTGGATGCCGATGCCGATGCCAATGCCGATGCCGATGCCGATGCCGATGCCGATGCCAATGCGGATGTTCTCAGTCTCGGTTGGTTTGATCGTTCTCGGTTTTGGATGGTTTGATCGTTTTGCGCTTGGTTTGATTGTTCCCGGTTGCGGTTGTTCCGGTTGGTTCCCGGTTGCTTCGATCATTCCTGGTTGCGGTTGCTTTGATCGTTCCCGGTGGCTTCGATCGTTCCGTTGCCTTTGCCGACGATCCTATTCAAATATATGATAATTGAACAAAATGGGTGAGTATCTATTGATGTAGTAGAGTAAATAATAACAACAGAATAATATAATGTACATGCCGATCGATTTGTAATTATCACCAACCGGGAAAATTCCCCCCACCTACAGGGAAGAAGACTCCCGGTACTGAATTCATGTAGGTTTCTACTCCTGTAGAATTCTACACGTTTTTTGTACTGGACAATTCCCAGTACTGAATTCACATAGGTTTCTACTCCTGTAGAATGCTACACGATTTTTGTACTAGACAATTCCCAGTACTGAATTCGCGTAGGTTTCTACTCCTGTAGAATTCTACACGATTTTTGTACTAGACAATTTCCAGTACGGAATTCGCGTAGGTTTCTACTTCTGTTGAATTCTACACGATTTTGTACTAGACAATTCCCGGTATTGAATTCGCGTAGGTTTCTACTCCTGTAAAATTGTACACGATTTTTGTACTAGACAATTTCTGGTACGGAATTTGCGTAGGTTTCTACTTCTGTTCAATTCTACACAATTTTGTACTAGACAATTCCGGGTATTGAATTCGCGTAGGTTTCTACTCCTGTATACGTCCGAGAACTGTTTCTCTACCCCCTGGAGGGACTGGGGCTGTTGTTGTTGTGGCTATTTCCCTTGGCACCTGCCTTGGTGGGGGATGGAGGGGGATCCGGTCGTCGCAGTAGTCGCAGGGCAGCCACTTTGGAGACATTGGGGAGCCAGTTGAGGTTCTGGCTCATCCTGAAGGTGTGGAAGTCCACCCCAAAGTCCGGGGAGGGAAGGATGGAGGCTGCTTCCCACTGCTCCTCCAGCCACCCTCTGACTCGGATTTGGAAGTAGTAGACCACAATGGCAGGGGTGAGGAATTCTCCCACCTCATCTGCAATTGCTCTTCGAAGGGGCATCTGCTGGATCTTGAGCCGGCGGAGGCCTTGTTGGTAGCTGGTGACGTCATCATGGTTGAGTCCTAGGATGGTGGCTAGGACAGCCAGGTAGCTCTCCAGCTGGGTGGTGGCTTCAGTCCAGTCGACAGGGATGTAGGCCTTTGTCTTCTGGAGCTCCAGGGAGTCCTTCAAGGTGAGGGAGTTGCCTTCAGTGGAGATCATAGTGTCATATGCTGCCACAGTGGCGGCTGCCTCCTGCTCCCTTTTCAGGGTGGCGGCAGACCCACCTGGGGGTGTGAAAGCCATTGGGAGTATTCCATCTGCCACATCAAAGGGGTCAGTACCATGGAAGTTGCCATCCTGGAACCTCTTGAGAGCGGCAGTGGTAATCAAGGGGGCTTGGATGCCCAACTCAGATGCCCTGGCTGCCACTTGGCTTTGGAAGATCATGTGGGTCCTCTCGTGCTTGCTCTTTTGAGCCCAGGCCTGGTAGATGGGGGGGAGGTTCGCTTCCTCCTGTTTACCACAGAGCAGAAGCAAGCGCTGGGTGTACAAGGGGCCCCAAGTGGTCCTCACTGACTGCAACTTCTTGTGGTCCATATTCTCACTTAGCTTTAGTTGGTGGTCGGTGAGGGCTGTGACTGCTGCTGTGAGGGCCGGGTCTCCAGGTGGATCCCAAGGTCGCTCCAATTCTGGCAGGTCCCGGTACATCACCTTGAGCTTCATGTAGTAGGTGAGGCCTGTCTCGCTTCGAAAGAATGGACCGGGCTGCAGGAGCTTGGGGCTGCCCCCGGGTTCTGTAGCTGTAGTGCCGGCCAACCTGAGAGTGTTAAATAGGGGGGTGCAGGACTCCATTAGCCCCGCCCTGTTAAGCTGAGGATGGAGGACCTCCATGGCTTGTTTTGGAGAGAGCCCCTTTCCCAAGAGAAAATGCACCAACTCAAAGGGAATGAAGAACGACTTGTGGGCCCGTATCAACTCGGAGTGGGCGGTCCCCTCTGGTATCACTGGGATGGACAGTCTTGCTGGGTGCGCCTCCAACTCTGCCAGATGATGATCCAGGGTTAGCACCTGGGTGGCTATGGTGGGGGATAGCATGGCTGCATCTATTAGAACCAGTTCCCCAGCTTCCCCTTTGTTGTCATCCAAGTACCCAAAGGCCTTGTTTTTGTTGGGGCTGTGTTGAGCCAAGGGCCCCGGGTACTTTCGAAGGCCATGCATCAATCGGAGGCAGGGCAGGCCTTGGGAGTCAGCTACAAAGATCCCTAGCGCGCCCACAGCCTCAGCTTCAAAGAGGTTGAGGAGATGTTCCAAGAGGACCTGAGGGGGAGAGGCCAGCGTGAAGTAGCTAAAGATGGTGGAGTAGGCCTTGTTGCGCTCAGCCACGCTCCCAAACGGGCTCGGGGTAGCGCGAAAGTACTCTGAGTAGGTCAACATCTCTTGGTGCGTGGAGGAGCCAATGTTGCTGGTTGCTGATACAGTGAGATCTTTCTCGAAGTACGTGCGCTGTATACTCGAAAGGAACGGATTGTCGAGTATTAGGAGGGGAAGCGCAGGGAGACGTCGGAGTCACCGGTCGGGAGGTGCGTCGTTAGAGTAGACGTTGGTGATGTGTCACAAGGAATCAACTGGAGGTGCAGACCGGTAACTAAATCAGTTCGCGGACGCTTCGAGGTGCGTGTCGGAGTAGACCGTATTGAAGAGGTGCGGTCACAAGGATCCCTGGTGCAGACCGGTAACCGATCCAATTCGCGGATGGATACTTGGATTGAAGAGGAGGTGCGGTCTGGAGGGGCGAGGTGCGGATCTGTGGAGACCAGACGCGAGTGATCGTGCGGAGTCGAAGTCGCCAAACGATTCGCGGACGGATGATTGGAGGTCTACTCGCCGGCTGAGTGCGAGGAGGGGGCGTCGGAGTCACCGGTATCAAGGCCGGGCCTATTGTAAGTGACAATGGGGAGCTGTTGAGGCGTGAGTGTGTTAGTGAGAGACTGACTGCGCCAACCGGTAGGCTGCTCTACGGGTACACTAGGCAAGGCTAGGGGACCAGGACAGATAGGCTTGTCATACGGGTACAATAGGGTGACTATTGGACCAGGATGCGTTACCAATTTATTCTACTACTAATCGTTTTAGGAGCAAAAGAGTGAGCTGTATGCTTGGATTTCCTGGAGGGATCCTTTACCGGCTTGTTAGTGCTAGCCTGTAATTTCGCTTGCAGACGCGTCTTTCGGTCGCAGCCATCCATTTGTACGGGCTACCATGATACAGTGACACAGTGATACATCTTATCCGGTGATACAGGGAATCGTTGTATTCTTTCTGGTAGGAAGTGTAGGCTTGCGCTTTGCTGGGTGAATCCTTTGCCGGCTTGTTAAGGCTACTCGAGGTTCAAGCGTGTGCTTAGAAGCTGGTTTTAGTGATACAGGGAAATCGATAGTATCGATCGTATTCCTTCTGGTAGGGCGTGTGGTAGGCTTGAGCTTTGCTGGAGGAATCCTTTGCTGGCTTGTTGAGGCTATCGGGGTTTAAGCGTGTGCTTAGAAGCTGGTTTCAGTGATAGTGAATCTGCTAGATTTTACTAGGTTTTCCCCCGGTCTGGCTCTCTACCGGTTGTAGGGAGTGCCACGTGGCACTACCATTACTTTCATTCGGCTCGCTACATCAACTCTCGCGCGGTATTTTTAAAATTCTCGACCCTATTTTTAAAATTTCCTATTTTTTTTAGGTCGTGTGTCTACTAAAATACCTCGCGTGTCGTGCGCTTCTCCTTTCCAGACAATATCTCATCGATCCCTATCTGGATCATCACCTAAAACTCACTCTTGACTTGGTGGAATAAAAATAATCAAGTAAATAACATTTTCAGGGTTAGGGATATCATAAAGTTGCCGTGATGAACAATATTTTATGTCAAACTTCTTACGCAGGAATGATTTTCTCTCATCTTCGAAACATGCTGTTAACTGCACTTAGTAACACACTGTGTGCAAAATACCACAACAAATACACAGTACAAAAACCATGTACAAGTCTACGGGTAATGTGCAAAATACCACAACAAATACACAGTACAAAAACCATGTACAAGTCTACGGGTAATGAACGTGTGTGTGCTCCGTACACTGAGATCTCTTCAAAAAAAGAACAAGTGAAAAGACCCTGCAAACACAACAGAAAACCCCTCGAAGACATGATTTATTTTTGATAGGAATTCCAATCATCAAAATCACCAATGTCATTAACTTCCATTTTGATGACCCTGCAACGATCCTTCTGTTTCTCCTTCACTAGAACAGACCATGAAGGCTCACCACCGTACAAATAGTACAAAATGACACCAGCTCAAATACCTGCACGTTACTCTACTTCGTTTTTGATTGGGAAGGGTATTCAAACGACAATCAAGCGGCATTTTGGAGCGCTGTTTTGAGCAGCAGGACACCAGCAGCCAGCAGCAGCATTTTGGAGCGGCGTTTTGGAGCAGCAGGAAGCCAGCAGGAAGCCAGCATGAAGCCAGCATGAAGCCAGCAGCGGCGTTTCAAGCGGCGTTTTGGAGCAGCAGGAAGCCAGCAGCCAGCAGCAAGCAGCGGCGTTTTGAGCAGCGTTTTGGAGCGGCCTTTTGAGCAGCAGGAAGCCAGCAGCGAGCAGCGGCGTTTTGGAGCAAAAAGGCAAATTACAAAGATACAAACACCATTTCCATTTTGACGACCATTCTGTTTCTCCTTCCATAGAACAGACCACCATGGAGGTTCGCCACCATACAAATAGTACAAAATGATACCAACTCAAATACGTACATGTTACTCTACTTTGTTTCCGATTGGGTAGGGTACCGGTATTCAAACAAAAAGACAAAGATACAAAAAATGAGCATACAACAACGATGCGCCCTACTACAAGAGCAAGCGGCGAGCGGCAACAGGAAGAGTAACAGCAAGAGCGGTGAGAGGAACAGCAATCGGGGATAGGAAGAACAACAGCAAACGGATCAGAAAGCAAGTGACACCATTATCAACAGCAAGAGCAGCAGCAACAGCAACTAGCGAGGGCAACAGCAACAGCAATAGCAATTGCAACTAGCAAGAGCAAGAGCAACAGCGAATAGCAAAAGCAACAGCAACAGCAGCAACAACTAGCGAGAGCAACAGCAACAGCAACGGCAACAGCAACAGCGGCAGCAGCTAGCGAGAGCAACAGCGACCAGCGAGAGCAACAGCAACTAACAAGAGCGACTAGCGAGAGCGACTAGCGAGAGCGACTAGCGAGAGCGACTAGCAAGAGCAACTAGCGAGAGCGACTAGCGAGAGCAACTAGCGAGAGCAACACCAGTGACTAGCAAGAGCAACAGCGAATCCGCTCCCCTCATCCAACAGAGCAGTGATTTGTCTCATCCTTCAACAACAACAACAACAACAACAACAACATAGGGGATTCATGCCGACAATTCGTTGATTCATCGATCCGTTGCCGGATGAATCCCACTGATCGATTTGTTGCCGTTCCTATTCGAATTTGTTGATTTTTGCCGCCGTTGGTGGAGCGCCGGTGGAGGAGGAGCGATTTGATCAGCGAATCCGCTCCCCTCATCCAACAGAGCAGCAATTCGTCTCATCCTTCAACAACAACAACAACAACATAGGGGATTCATGCTGACGATTCGTTGATTCATCAATTTGTTGCCAGATGAATCCCACTGATCGATTTGTTGCCATTCCTATTCAAATAATATATGATAATTGAACAAAATGGGTGAGTATCTATTGATGTACTACATAGAGTAAATAATAAAAACAGAATAATATAATGTACATGCCGATCGATTCGTAATTATCACCAACCAGGAAAATTCCCCACACCTACCAGGGAAGAATCAATGGTTGCTTCCAATTCAATGGTTGCTTCCGATCCGTTGCTTCCAATCCGTTTGTTTCGATTCGTTGCTTCCGATCCGGTCCTATGAAAATAAGAAGAAAAACAGAGAGGAAATACATTATCAGTAATGCCAGTGGAGTGGAAGACGAATCAATTGCCGTTGTCGATGCCGATGGAGTGGAAGACGAATCAATTGCAGTTGTCAATGCCGTTGCCATTGCCGATGCCTATCTCTCTCATTCTTACCTTTGCTTGTTCCGACGTTCCGACAATCGTCCCTATGAAATTGTTGTTCTTGTTGCTGCTGCCGTAGATTACTTCTTACTCCTACGTCACGAAAAACAGTATCTTGTTCCTGGTGATATAGAGGCAAGGGATGCAGGTTCATTGCTTTCAAGACATATATGTTTGGGGGCCAATTCAAACAATATCTATCCATCAATTTCCCTCTCGTCGAATGCTTTCTATTGTCATGCAGTACAAGGCTGTTATTTCGGACTGAAATATCTGAGAACGGATCATTGTGCTCGGTGAAGAGGGTCGGATCCCACATTCCCGGACGGAGTGTTGATTGCAAGAACCAACACTCTACTCAAATAAGTTGGATGTAAGAAGGCAGATTATGAAGTGATTGGTTTTTTTGTTGCGAGGTAGAAAAAGTGATTTTTTTTGTTTGTCACGAGGTAAGAAAAGATTATTACTGTTTGTGTGGGAGAGATTTTTTTTTTGCGAGGTAGAAAAAAAAATCATCGATCGATCGAAGTAGAGGATTTATCAATCTTCTGTAGAATTCTACAGGATTTTGTACTAGTGTAGAATTCTACACGTTTTTTGTACTAGATAATTCCTAGTAGTGAATCCGCGTAGGTTTCTACGCAGGTAGATTTCTACACGTTTTTTGTACTAGATAATTTTCGGTATTGAATCCGTGTAAGTTTCTTTTTTTTGTCCGGAGGTAGAAAAACAATTACTACTGTGTGCGTGTGTGTGAGAGAAAAAAAAATCATCGATCGATCGATTGATACGACGATTCGATTCGTAGTAGAGGATACTTCAACTTCTGTAGAATTCTACACGTTTTTTGTACTAGTGTAGAATTCTACCCGTTTTTTGTACTCGAAAATTCCTAGTATTGTATCCGTGTAGCTTTCTACGCCTGTAGATTTGTACACGCTTTTTGTACAAGAAAATTCCTAGTAGTGAATCCGTGTAGGTTTCTACGCCTGTAGATTCGTACATGCTTTTTGTACTAGATAATTCCTCGTATTGAATCGGCTAAGGTTCTACGCCTGTAGATTCGTACACGCTTTTTGTACTAGATAATTCCTAGTATTGAATCAGCCTAGGTTTCTATGCCTGTAGATTTGTACACGCTTTTTGTACTAGATACACACTAGTATTGAATTGGCGTAGGTTTCTACGCCAGTAGATTTCTACACGCTTGTTATACTAGATACATACTAGTATTGAATCCGCGTAGGTTTCTACATGAGTAGATTTCTACACGCTTGTTATACTAGATACTTACTAGTATTCAATCCGCGTAGGTTTCTACATGAGTAGATTTCTACACGCTATTTGTACTAGATACATACTAGTATGGAATCCGCGTAGGTTTCTACATGAGTAGATTCCTACACGCTTGTTGTACTAGATACATACTAGTATTGAATACGCGTAGGTTTCTATGCGAGTAGATTACTACACGCTATTTGTACTAGATACATACTAGTATGAAATACTAGTATGGAATCCGCGTAGGTTTCTACACGAGTAGATTCCTACACGCTTGTTATACTAGATAAATAATAGTATGGAATCCGTGTAGGTTTCTACGTGAATAGATTACTAAACGCTATTTGTACTAGATACATACTAGTATTGAATACGCGTAGGTTTCTACGAGAGTAGATTACTAGAAACTTTTTGTACTAGATACATACTAGTATTGAATCCAAGTAGGTTTCTACGCGAGTAGATTACAACACGCTTGTTGTACTAGATACATACTAGTATTGTATTTACATAGCCTACTACAACAGTAGATTTCTACACAAATTTTGGACTAGATAATTTCTGGTAGTAGTGTGTACCGTAAAGTATTTGTGAGGAGTCCACAAAAATGTTGTGGTTTGACTCTCCAAATGGCAAACATGGGGGTATTTTTGGTGCAATTCCAGGGCACAAACTAACTTATTGGGTAATAACTCCAAAAGTATCTGGTCCAAGCCATGAATACATTCATCATGACTCATCCAATGCATATTGGGAACAACTTTGGCACACAGAATGCCCAAAATGTTGTGCTGGTTTGAATCTCCAAATGGCAAACATGAGGGTATTTTGGGTGCAATTCCAGGGCACAAACTTACTTATTGGGTAATGACTCCAAAAGTATCCGGCCCAAGCCATGAATACATTCATCATGACCCATCAAATGCATATTGGGAACAACTTTGTCACACAGAATGCCAAAAATGTTGTGGTTTGACTCTCCAAATGGCAAACATGGGGGTATTTTTGGTGCAATTCCAGGGCACAAACTTACTTATTGGGTAATGACTCCAAAAGTATCCGGCCCAAGCCATGAATACATTCATCATGACCCATCAAATGCATACTGGGAACAACTTTGCCCCACAGAATGCCCAAAATGTTGTGGTTTGACTCTCCAAATGGCAAATATGGGGGTATTTTTGGTGCAATTCCAGGGCACAAACTTACTTATTGGGTAATGACTCCAAAAGTATCCGACCCAAGCCATGAATACATTCATCATGACCCATCAAATACATATTGGGAACAACTTTGTCACACAGAATGCCCAAAATGTTGTGGTTTGATTCTCCAAATGGCAAACATGAGGGTATTTTTGGTGAAATTCCAGGGCAGAAACTGACTTATTATTATTTTCCTTCTGAATCCGATTCGTTGAGAGTCTGATTCAAAGGCTTCTGACAAACAGCAACGCTGTGTTAGTGTGTTAGTAGACGAACGATTGTACTCTACGCGTACAATCGTTCGTCTACTAACACACACGCCAGATCTCCTCTTGCTGTGACTTATTCAGATTGCAGCGAGACAGACCTTAGTATGTAGATTACAGGTAGTTGGTAGCAACTAGTGTGAATTTTGGGATATAAATCAGTTGAATGTTAAAAGTATGAGATAAAGTGAAATCTTGCCGAAATGCAAGATATCTCTTTTATTGAGATGAATACGTTGCAACTGCTGTTGCGTAGTGCTGAGATTACTCGCTGATTATTTCCGTACATGTATTAGTCGTTGACCATATATATTTGTATGCATGTATATGTATTGTGTGAGAATCACATGCCAACGGTTTTCTTCTCTTGTTCCGTTAGGAAGACTCCATGAAATGTTTATCATTAAGGTCAGGAATTGCTCCCGTAGCTCGTGTGATATTTTATGAAATCAGAGTTTGCTCACCGAAGAACAATGGCAATACTGTAAAACAGGGATTGCTCACCGTTGATGCGCGATGGGAATCGATGCGCCGTGGGAATCGATATGCCGTGGGAATCGATTACTTAGATGGATACGGGACTCATTGATTCATGCGCATAGGAAATCTACCCTTTGGTAGCTTTGGTACTTCTGGTCACGAAAGGAATTTAATACTCCCCATGTCTCCTTGTGAAGGGTCATCACGCTCTACATGATGCTTCCATCATCCTGGAGAAGGTCGCCAGTATTACCACAGAAGTGGAAGATGGGCCTGAGCAATGGATACACCACTGAGTGACTCCAATGCTTGGTGAGAATGTCTGCACAGTTATCCTTACCTGGGATGTGCATCATTAAAATGAAACCTCTCGCTATCATGCTCCGTACGTAGTGAAACGATAGAATGTTATGACGCTTATGCAGCCTTGCGTAAGGAAAGGTCGACGTTTGGATCATCTTTTCGTTGTCACCCCAAGAGTATGAGATATCATGGACTCGTGTTCCGAGGTATCGGAATGAGTGGCGTAGATCGGCAATCTGTTCGATGTAAGTTCTTCCTGCAACAAATTCAGCTCCAAAGGTGGCTGTTTCCGTAGTAGACTGTTTCTTCGAGAACCACATCATGGGAGTCTTGTTCGCGAAATGAAGAATGCCGGTAACTGCCTTGCCACTGAGAATATCATGCATGAGGTTGGCATCATAGAAGTGTGTTAACACTACTGTCTTTCCAAGCGGTGCAGGAGCGTCATCGGGTAGCTCTTCAGAATGCTCCCCATAGACGGTGTTGGACCAGTCGATGGTGTCGGGTTTAGTCAATATAAAATCGGGCGGTTCCACGCGGAATCTGATTTTAAAATGTCTAAACTTGGAGATATATCCATAGATACGTTTTGCACGTTCGAGATGCCCATCTCGTGGCTGAGCTCTGAAACTTGAGAGCGTCATCACGGCTGTTTGTACATCGAAACGGCCAATAGCGATGATCCATTGCAGTGAACCGATCATACTTTGGTATTTCTGTATACCGGTTTCTTCAAGAAAGGCTGAGGAGTCCAATTCAGGATGATCGTTCTCCGCGATGGGTGATCGGAACCTAGTGTTAGGTTTGCATCCGAACATTTGTTCGTAAGATGCTTCCATCTTTTCGATGAACTTTATGGGATTCATGCACAGAACACCATGTTCGTCGCGCTCAAATCCACATCCTAAATGAAAGTTCATAGGTCCGGATCCCTTCAATTTGAAGTTATATGGTGACGATTGCAATATCTTCAAGAAGGAATTGGGATCTGCCATGCAGAGACATAGGTCATCGACATATGTGCATATAAGCTCATATACCCGTTCACCATGCTTGTTCGTTCCGGGTTTGAGGAATATTTCCGGTTCTGCGCGGGATCTTTCGAAGCCGAGTTCAATGAGGCAAGCCGCGAGTAAGTCTCCAAAGCACTTGCCTGAAGACCTGAGACCATATAGTGCTTTATAAATGACCAACAGGTGACCCTCCAACGATCCGAATTCGGGACCTGCCTTGATGCATACTTTCTCGCAGATGACTGCTTCTAAGTAAGCGTTACCTATGTCGGTACCCCATGCTTCTAGGTCGTTGAGTTCAGCTAGGAATAGGCACATACGTAGACCGCGAAGAGATACGACGCCTGCGTAAACACTGTGGATAGGGGCCTCAGTGAGATTACCGTTAGCAACGAGGCGAGCCTTGTGTCTTCCGTCGTGTTTGACAGCGTATATCATGTGTACCTTGATCTGTTGGAATCCCGTGGGAATGGAGCTTGTCTTGTATACGCCTTTATCAATGAATGTATTGTATTCATTGAGTTGTGCCATTTCCAGAGTGGTGGCATCTTCCCATTTGGTGTTTCCGTTGGCTTGATCAAATCGGAGGGCTTCTTTGTGGCTACGAGGAACTTTGAATCCATATTGATACTGCGGAGTGGTACGGAAGGAACGTAGTTTGGCTTGGTGCACGAGTCGATCAAGTTTCTTGGTTCATCGTGCTAGGTTGGTGATTCTTCTGAGACGTTTCCAACCCGGGAGATCAAGCAATTTGTTGTCTTTCCCATATTTTGCAACGGTGACCGGGTCGTCGGCTGCAATGTTGGCCAGAGGTTCATATGTGCGTTCCATATTCTCCCATTCAATCCAGAGGTTATACTTGGAACCTTTGTATTGAGGATGCTTGTTATCCAGTGGACCTTGGTGTCCTAGGATGCGGCGAAACGACCAGAGTTTGCCGTCTTCTTGTGTTGAATCACGATGTATGTAATTCATGACGTCATTGTATGCAATGATATCATCGAGTTCGTCATCGGAGTGTTTACACTTGAACTTGATGAAGTCTTTATTGCGTTCCAGACTGTCTTCAACATCGACAATGGTAAGACGCTTCCGAGTGCCATCGAGATTGGTTACAAGGAAGGAACGTCCTTGGAGATCGGCAATCGGGATCGTAGGAATGGTAATAGGTTTACCGTCATCGTCAAACTGTGCGTTACCTTCTTCGTCGGTAACAACTACCTGTGATGGGTCTACGGAGGGAGTAGCTGGGTTTGTCTGTGGGGTTACGACGTCACTAACATCAAAATATGCTAATTCCGGTGGGTCAAAATCATCTTCAGTAAGGAGGACGCCGTCGGATGTCTTGCTGAAGATGTGTGCCGTAGGAGGACCATCAAGACTCTCCCCATAGTTGTTAGGGAGTGGAGAAGGTGACCAGCTTGGGCTGTCATCGACCTTTGTATAAAGAAAGCTCGGTAACGAGGGGTGGGCGGGTGGTTGAAGAATTGGTTGAGTGCCAGATGCGTGGAGCGTGGTATCTGTTTGTTTGTTGGGTGCAGATGGAACGGTGTCATCGACGGTGTCAGAATCAGCAGGTGAACCGTTAGGGGAAACTGAGCTGTTTGGTTTAGTAGACTCGTCAATGAGTTTATTCTGATTGGTATGCTCCCCATGTTTGAAAGCTGGAGCTTCTGCAGTGGCGTATAGACGGGGTAAGGAATCCTTTGCATTACGCCATTTGATGAAACCATCATCAGTAAATAAGCCCGCGCGTTTGTTACGTGACTCAGGTGTAAGAGCAGATCGAACACCGGACCGGTCTAGTAACTTGTTGGTAACTGGATCCCAGATTCGAAAGCAGAGTCCATTGCCAACATGTTCGGCAATGCCGACGAAATGACCGAGGCGTTCGGTAGATTTGGTACCGAAAGGAGAGTCATTGGTCTTGAAATACACAGGTTCAAACCAGAAGAAACTGGTGTATGCGCTGATGTCGCCAATTGTACCCGTGGCAATGAAGATCGGTTGTTTATCGGACAGCGTAGGGTCAGAGACAACATTGAGGAGACCCGCAACGTATGTCATGCACAGTAACCACATGTGTGGCGGTGTGCCGGTACGATCCATGACGCGATTGACAATGCGGTTGAACGTTTGGTATCGTCGTTCGAATTGATTCTGGTGTTGATGGTACGGTTCACTTTGCCAGAGTCCAATCCATAACATTTTGAGGTAATCCATGACTTTCTTACTTGATTGATAGTTACCGTGGTCGCAAAGGAGGCGGATGGGCCTGCCCCATTTTCGAACAAAGTTCTGAAAGCAGGGTAGGAAATCGCCGGTGGTACGCATTTCTTCAACGTGAATAATATGCGATGTGCGGCCAAAGAAGATCTGAGCAATCTTGGAACCACCATCAATTGCTGGGACATCTGAATAGACTGCATCGGACATAACATCGTCATTGAAGGGGCGAACGTTCATGGCCGGTTGAGGGGAATGAAACCGTTTGAAAATGTTACCATCAGGGCTAACCGCTAACGAACCGTATTGGGTTGAGTTTTCAAAAGTAGCTTTGATGCGATCGGTGGAAACCCAACAGAAGAAAGGTTTCAGGGATAAGTAGTCATGTTCGTTGGGGTATCTTTCGCGGGGCGTAGCTGCAATGCGTGTAGTGTCACTGGCTGTACAATCTGTCGGAAACGCAGTGACTGTTCCAGAGACTGCGGTTGGCGGGCAGCATGCGAGACGTTCTTGATGAGCGTAGTCAGTGGAAGTAAGCCAAAATGAGCGATCGTTGTTCTTATGATCATCAATTGGAAGAAAGGGAGATCGGGTGGAATGGCTGGAATACGAGCTGAGGGATGTGACCGTGGAGGACCCAGGAGAAACAGATATATCGAATCCTTCAAGGCAGCATGGGTTCCCATATTCGTCGTAATCGGCATAAGGGAGTTGCTGTGGTTGGGGAGGATATTTCTGGAGAAATTGTTCATCCTTTGCACTGATCGTGGTATCGAGAACAGATGGGTCCCAATGTTTATCGGACGTCATGACAACATGTGGTAGCGTGTCAAATTCGACAGTTGTATACTTTCGCATCGCAAGGTATGGTAAGCCGTGTCGTATGCTAAGAGGCAGTGCATAGCCATCGGAGGTGGTGATGACCTGTCCTCCGCCTGCTTTGATGGACGTGTCGTCGACAGTGGAAAAATATGCTTCCATTTGGCCGGATGACAATATAGAAGGATGTCGTCCTGTATAGGCACATTCATTGAAAATAAGAATGACGGGGCCTCTGTTCGACATGGAATATGCTCCGCATGTAGCAATGGGAATGTTTTGTACCTGATGATTGTTAATGCCAGTGATGTTAACATATCGTGGTGGAATATCCTTGGAGATGAGACATGCATCATTACCGATGATGCAGCCATTTGCGCCGCGATCGACCATGGCAAAACCAGGGCTAGTAACCGTAGTTTTGTGTATACGGTATGTGTATGACGTTACGGGACCATCATTAGGAAAGGTGAGATCATCCTCGGGAGTATACCACTGGTGAAAATTGGCGGAATATGATGGTGTTCCGACAGGTATTTGGGTGTCACCGTCCTTTTCGTACTGAATGTCAGGGTTGTTTGAAAGGAATCGAGCTGGATGCGCGGGTGACACGGAAGACTTGAGAGGTCGCTGGTCCTTAGACGAGGAGGTCGTGGATTTGTATACACCTAGAGATGCATGGAAAACGCCTCTACGATCATTCTCTACAGCAGGATGTAGGTCTGCTGTGGAATTGGCATGCTCATCCTTGGTTGAAGTATCGTCTTCTTGAAAAGATACCGAGTGTTCGTGTTGGTATGCCTTTCGGGTAATGGGTTTGACACTGTTGGGGTCAGGTTGGTTAGTGTTAAGTAAGTCGTGTCGCAATGAGGCAACCACGATTTTCTTGCCTTCTGGAGAAAAACTGAGCCAACTCTTCATGTCCTGACGTGACAAGGCCTTCCATATGTTTGTAGGCAACCTTGTGGTAGGGTCAGGGGTACGTCCAGCCTTGAACACAGCATAATCTTGATAGTCTCCTTCAAATTCGATGGGGAGAGCATAGGATCGAGTCAGAAGAGAAATCATGAACGTGTGCACGTACGGTCGACCGAGGAGCAGACATCGCAGACTGGGAATCAAGTCGAGTTGCTTCGAGTAGAAGCGTGATTTTAAGATCGTGGATAGCAGCGGCTTCGGCAACTGCATCCGTTACGGTGCTATTCGTCCCACCTGGATCCTTGACTTTGGCAAACTGTTCGCTTAGCTGGAAGCTGGAATAGCATGCCTGACACAATGCTGATTTTACAGTGTGGTACTCGAGGGGCTTGTTGGGAGGACGGAGCTTGTTGAGGTGATTCAATTCATCAAACCAATGTGTGATGAATTTCACTTTGGATTCCTTCCAATTGTTGAGGTTCAACTTGAGCAACGCTTGTAGCTGGGTCGAGTTGTCGTATACCTTTGCTTTTGATTGGCTATGAAGGTTTACGAAGTCGAAGTAGGCCTTGCGTCCATCACGAGTGGTAGAATGACTGTGTACACATGATGCAGAAAGGTCACTCTTGAAGACTTCCAACATTAGTACCCAGAAGAAGGCACATTGTTTGACGTATAGATCACGGGTGTAACCCACAAGCGTGGCTGGAGGCCAAGTTTCATCGAGGAATGTCTCTGTATCGATGTCGTATGCCTCGAGTTTAGCTTTGAAACCGACGAGCCAGTGTTCGAATCTCGAGTCATTCGTGAGGGGCGTAAAGGACTTTTCATCTCGTGCTTTTCGGCACCATGATTCGTACTTTACCTGCTGAGGGGACTTTTTGTTACTTCCCGCCGGAGGAGGTGGTGGGTTCAGAACAGATTCGTTACGTAAGCGTTGGGCACGCTCTCCGCGGAATGCCTGGAATTCCCTGTATGTATATGACTTTACATCTTTCCAGTCCTTCTCGTCTTCTCCTAGGTCGATTGCGAAATCCGCAAGTGCTTCTATGCTCCTTTGGATGGATCGGGGGATATGCGTTGCCAATCCTTGCTCCATATAGGTAAGTTCGCGTGCAAAATCCGGTTCGATAAGTGCGTCGAGGAACGACTTCCACTCGCATAATCCGCCTTCTTTGAGAGCTAGGCACAACTTGCTAGTCATCTCACTTGTTACGTTGAGTAATGATATGAGTATCTTTCTCATATCAGCATCGAAGCTGGGAAAGCGTTCGATAGTGGTGACTTCGGCGTCATTCTTCTCTTCGCCTCCGAGTGCATTGACGGGCATTACCGGTATGTTCGGCATCTGTGGTGGTTCGGAGCCTTGGAAAGAAGTGCGTGGTAACTGAGAATGGGAACTGCTTCTTGTGCGATGTGCGACGTGCATATGCCAGCGTAGGGATTATGTTCAATTCCGTTCCTGTTCTTTCTTGTGTGCAAGCCTTCTTAGAGCTTGCGACTGTTAATCTATTATTTTCCTTCTGAATCCGATTCGTTGAGAGTCTGATTCAAAGGCTTCTGACGAACAGCAACGCTGTGTTAGTGTGTTAGTATACGAACGATTGTACTCTACGCGTGACAATTGTAGTTGGATACTTTCGGCAACGGATAATCGGACTACAGGCGAGACTAGGGAAACGCCAGATCTCCTCTTGCTGTGACTTATTCAGATTGCAGCGAGACAGACCTTAGTATGTAGATTACAGGTAGTTGGTAGCAACTAGTGTGAATTTTGGGATATAAATCAGTTGAATGTTAAAAGTATGAGATAAAGTGAAATCTTGCCGAAATGCAAGATATCTCTTTTATTGAGATGAATACGTTGCAACTGCTGTTGCGTAGTGCTGAGATTACTCGCTGATTATTTCCGTACATGTATTAGTCGTTGACCATATATATTTGTATGCATGTATATGTATTGTGTGAGAATCACATGCCAACGGTTTTCTTCTCTTGTTCCGTTAGGAAGACTCCATGAAATGTTTATCATTAAGGTCAGGAATTGCTCCCGTAGCTCGTGTGATATTTTATGAAATCAGAGTTTGCTCACCGAAGAACAATGGCAATATCGTAAGACAGGGATTGCTCACCGTTGATGCGCGATGGGAATCGATGCGCCGTGGGAATCGATATGCCGTGGGAATCGATTACTTAGATGGATACGGGACTCATTGATTCATGCGCATAGGAAATCTACCCTTTGGTAGCTTTGGTACTTCTGGTCACGAAAGGAATTTAATACTTATTGGGTAATGACTCCAAAAGTATCCGGTCCAAGCCATGAATACATTTATCATGACTCATCAAATGCATATTGGGTACAACTTTTACAAACAGAATGCTGGAAATGTTGGGGTTTGTCTCTCCAAACGGCACAAATGAGGGTATCTTTGGTTAAATTCCAGGGCACAAACTGACTTATTGGGTAATGACTCACAAAGTATCCGGTCCTGGCCATGGATATATTTTTCATTACTCATCTGATGCATATTGGGAACAACTTTTACAAACAGAATGCTGAAAATGTTGTGGTTTGTCTCTCCAAATGGCACAGAAGAGTGTATATTTGGTGCAAATCCAGGGCACATACTGACTTATTGGGTAATGACTCCCAAACTATCTGGTCCTAGCTATGAATAATTTTTTCATGTCTCGTCAAATGCATATTGGGAACAACTTTTACGAACAGAATGCTGGAAATGTTGTGGTTTGTCTCTCCAAATGGCAAACATGAGGGTATTTTTGGTGCAATTCTAGGGCACAAACTGACTTATTGGGTAATAACTCCCAACATATCAGGTCAATTCAATTTATTCTTCTGGCACATTTCATCTTATCCATAATTGGAATAACACTTATAATCCAATCACCAAACATGTAGTTAAATGAGTGTCAAATAAAATTAATACAGAAGTTGTTTCATCAAAATGGAAGTGCTGTTTTTGGATTATTCTCAGACCAAAAAGTGTGCGGGTATTACTGGTTGTAGATGATACTACATGCAAAAAGGTACACCGTTGGGTACTTTGCAAAAAGTGTACGTAGGTACCGGTAGGTACTGTGCTGACCCAGGACAGTGTCGAACCACCGACTGGCTATCAGATTCTATAGATGAGTAGGGAATTTAAGTACATAACCTTCGTGTAATCAAATTTTCCATTTTGAAAAAATTATGGCGCGGGAGGGGTGGCTTGCACTGGTACATGCTTTACTTATATAGAAAATTAAGGCCACACACAAGCCAGACACATGGAAGAAGTCAGGGTACACAGCATACACAACACACCCAAAACCACACACACATGAAAAACTGAAGAAACACAAAAAACTGAGCACACACACAAAACTGCACACACACAAAACCAAAAAAAAAACATACTTCTTGGTCGGCACGGTATTTTTTTAAAAAGTACTGAAAATGAATATTGTGCGGCAGTCATGGACAACAGAACAATGGAACAACAAAGAAACACTAGTGAGTGTAACAGGGGAACAAGGGAACAACAACAACAGAATGCAAGTGAGTGACAACAATGACGGCAATTTGTTGGAGATTCTATTTGTTTCGGATCTTTCTTTCTTTTATTTTTATCGGACGGGGGAACAACAGAGCGAAACAACAAACGAAATGGAACAACGGAGCAACAATGAAACACAAGTAAGTGACAACAATGACAACAATTTGTTGGAGATTCTATTTGTTTCTGATTTTTCTTTCTTTTATTTTTATTGAATGGAACAACAGAGCAGAATAGCAAATGAAACGGAGCAACGAAACAACAACGGAACGCAAGTGAGTGACAACGACAAAAATTTGTTGGAGATTCTATTTTTTCTGATCCTTCTTTCTGTTATTTTTATTTTTCACAGCAAAAATGGAACAATGAAACAATGGAACAAAACAACAGCACAATGGAATGAAACAACAAACACGGAGCAACGGAAACGGAGCAACGGAAACGGAGCAACGGAAACGGAGCAACGGAAACGGAGCAACAAAAACGGAGCAACAAAAACGGAGCAACAAAAATGTAGCAACAAAAATGGACTAACGCAAATGGAGCAACGCAAACCGAACAACACAAACGGAACAACGCAAACGAAACAACAAAAACGAAACAACAAAAACGGAGCAACAATGGAACATGGTCAAAACGGAATGCCAAAATGGAACAACAAAATGAAGTAGCGGCAGCAGCAAGCAACGAGAGCAACAGCGTGGGCACAGTAGTAGAAACAGCGGCAAAAGCTAGAGTAATAAACCCAACTCCAACCCATGAGCGATGAATGTTGATCCGGCAATAACAGCGTCGATGAATGCCCATTTATCGCTTCAATTAATGTAGAAAATAACAGTACATACATAATACAAAAATACTACTAATTTTGAACTTAATATTGAGAATATTAGAAATTATGGAGGATTCGTAATACGTTGCAATAGGAATAAATCAAGCATAATAGAATCTACATTTTAAAAAGGGAATATTGTAGTCAAGAAATAGAATTCACAATTAGGAGAGCAGAATCGAATTGTTATTTGGTAGATTAATATTTTGGATTTAATACTGAGTAAAGATTTCTTTTTTATTCGTTAATAGAAGTAAGTGTTGTTTGTACGGAATAATAATTGGGTTCTGCTAGAGACTGAAATAAATTATTTTTATTCAAGAGTAGAGTAATGTGCATCACGCGCACAGAATTATTTTTTGTATGATTTTAAGGCAATGACTGGGGGTGGGAATTTCAGGGTGTCCAGAAATATTGCCGTGTTAAAATCACGCACAAAATTTGTGCGCGAGAAGTAAATTCGAACCCCGCGAAACAGTTCTCGGACGTAATTCTACACGATTTTGTGCTAGACAATTCCCGGTACTGAATTCGCATAGGTTTCTACTCCTGTAGAATTCTACATGTTTTTTGTACTACACAATTCCCAGTACTGAATTTTTGTAGGTTTCTACTCCTGTA
Organism: Pseudo-nitzschia multiseries; assembly: GCA_037355745.1. Taxonomy (NCBI): domain Eukaryota; phylum Bacillariophyta; class Bacillariophyceae; order Bacillariales; family Bacillariaceae; genus Pseudo-nitzschia; species Pseudo-nitzschia multiseries. The sequence goes on along the minus strand of CM074785.1, from coordinate 10,111,173 downwards.
GAATAATACATGATTTTGTACTACACAATTCCCTGTACTGAATTCGCGTAGGTTTCTACTCCTGTAGAATAATACACGATTTTGTACTAGATAGTTCCTGGTATTGAATATGTGTAGGTTTATACGCCAGTAGATTTGTACACAATTTCTGTACGAGATAGTTACTGGTATTGAATTTGCGTAGGTTTCTACGCCAGAAGATTCGTACACGCTTGTTGTACTAGATAGTTCCTGGTATTGAATCTGTGTAGGTTTCTACGCGAGTAGATTACTGCACGCTTTTTGTACCAGATGCATACTAGTATTGAATCCGCGTAGGTTTCTATGCCATTATATTTATACGCAATTTTGGTACTAGATACTTTCTGGTATTGAATTTACATAGCCTATGACTAGAGTAGATTTCTACACAGTTTTTGAACGAAATAATTTCTGGTAGTGAAATTGCGTACCACTCTACGCTTCTCATAGTGTACAGTAGTACATGGTAGTACCAGGGGGGGGGGGGGGGGTAAAGTATTTGTGAGGAGTCCACAATGCTTACAAATTCTTTACACCTTGCCCACCAGAGGGTATTTTTGGTGCAATTCCAGGGCACAAACTGACTTATTGGGTAATGACTCCAAAAGTATCCGGTCCAAGCCAGGAATACATTTCTCATGACTCATCAAATACATATTGGGAATTGATGTAGCAAACCGGATGAGAGGAATGGTAGTGAAGTACAGACCAGCAGACCGGGGAACAACCTTGAGTATACAGCGCACGTACTTCGAGAAAGATCTCACTGTATCAGCAATCAGCAAATTGGTGCGACGGAACGTTCCCCGTAGGTACAGTACGAATCTTACAGCAACAAGCATCGAATTCTGCAAGCATCGAATTCTGCTAGCACCAAATCTAAAAAATACAGGCTAAGCGCTAACAAGCCTGTAGAGGATTCCCCCAGCAGAATAAAAGCCCACAGCTCACTCTTTTTGCTCCTAAACAATTAGTAGTAGAATAAGTAAATAAAGCTAACGCGTCCTGGTCCAATAGTTACTCTATTGTACCCGTACGACAAGCCTATCTGTCCTGGTCCCCTAGCCTTTTTTGCCTAGTGCACCCATACAGCAGTCTACCTGTCCTGGTCCCCTAGCCTGGCCTAGTGTACTCGTACAGCAGTCAAAATTAACCTCTCACACATCACCGGCTCCCTATTGTCACACCTCAGGCACGGCCTTGATTGAATATACGACAATCCGCACCTTTCTCCAGCCGATCAACGAGGACTTCTCCAATAGTCCGCACCTCCAAGCGTCCGTGAATCGATTTGGTTACCAGTCTGCACCTCCAGTTGATTCCTTGTGACACCTCAACGACTACTCCAACTCCGACCGACCCGTACCTCTTCAAGGCACCTCCTCCCGGGCTCCTCGCACCTCCAGTACGCCAAGATACGGACTACTCCGACAATCCGCACCTCCAAGCGGCCAAACGTATCCTCCAGTCGATTGATTCGGCCAAGCGCTAAGTTGCACCTCCAGTTGACTCCGATCGATACCAAGATACGGTCTACTCCGACCATCCAAGCCTGTACCTCCAGTCGATCGACTCGGCCAAGGCGCCCTCCAGTCAAACTCCTGTTGTTCCCTCCGAGGCACCTCCAGTTGATTCCTTGTGACACTCCCAGGCTCCTCGCACCTCCAGTTGATCCCTTGTGACAACCGGCCGACAATCCGCACCTCCAAGCAGCCCGTAGACCGATACCGGCCGATAACCGGCTCCAGCCACAACATGCTGACCTACACTGAGTATTACCAGAGCACCCCCAGTCCCCTTGGAGTGGGACCTGCCCAGGACCTGGCCTACCAAACCATCTACGACTAATTTGCTGAGGAAACAGCCACCCCCATACTCCTAGGCCGGCTCTTGAACCTCTTCGAACCAGAAGCTGTGGGAGCCCTAGGAATTTTCCTGACCAACACCTTTGGGAGGGCTCGACTCCAACTGGTGCACGGCCTTAGGAAGTACCCGGGGCCCTTAACCGCGCCAAGTACCAACAAGGGCAAGGCCTTTGGCTACCTGGATGACATTGAAGGCGTTGCGGGAGAGCTAGTGCTAGTGGATGCTGCCCTACTCGAGCAGGCGCCCAAGACCCTGGTGCTTTCCCTCGACCGCAACCTCGACGTCATCAAGCATCCCCACCATTCCCACATGATCCCCATGGTGCTAGGCGATGATCCTCACATGGAGGTCATCACCCCCTACAAGGTCTGCTTCATCCCCTTTCAATTGGTGCCCCTACTCCTAGGCAAGGGCCTTAGTCCAATCCAAGCCATGAACATCATCTACTCCTACCTCGACACACTCAACCTGGCACTTACCTGCACCCCCCTACTGAATACCCTCCGAGCTGCAGGCACCGACCCCACCATGGCCGATGGAGGTGTCCACTTTGCCACACCCGGCACCCCCTTTCGAGGGGAGCCCGGCCTGACCTTGTACATGCGAAATCAGGTACTATACCGGGACCTCCCGGGCTTGAAGCACCCCTCCCATCCGGGGCAGCAGCCGGCACCCGACCAGCCAACAGGGGAAGATCCAATGCTGGCAGCTACCCTTACCTCCCTTGCCAACCAACAGCTCAAGCTCAGTGAGGGCCTAGACCAACGTCACCCCCCAGCCACTATCAAGAACACCTGGGGCCCCTTGTACACCCAGCGCCTGCTGCTGCTATGTGGCAAGCTCAAGGAAGCCGACCTGCCCCCCATCTACCAAGCCTGGGCCCAGAAAGGCAAACACGAGGAAACCCACATGATCTTCCAGAGCCAAGTGGCCACATGTGCCACCGAGTTCCTCATCCAAGCACCCTTGGTCACCACTGCTGCACTAAAGAAGTTCCAAGATGGCAACTTTCATGGGGCTGACCCATTTGATGTGGCGGATGGCATCCTCCCTCTGGCTTTCACACACCCCGGTGGATCAGCGGCCTCCTTGAAGAGGGAACAGGAAGCAGCAGCCATGGTGGCTGCCTATGACACCATGATCTCCACTGAAGGCAACTCCCTCACCCTGAAAGATTCCCTGGAGCTCCAGAAGACCAAGGCCTACCTACCCATCGACTGGACTGAGGCTACCACCCAACTGGAAAGCTATCTGGCCGTCCTGGCCACCCTTCTAGGCATGCACCACCCAGTAGTGCAGGGCTACCAGAATGGCCTTGCCAAGCTCAAGCTCCAGCAAATGCCCCTCCGCAGAGCAATTGCCAATGAACTGGGGGAGCTCATCATCCCCTCCATTGTTGTGTACTACTTCCAGATCCGGGTGAGAGGATGGCTAGAGGAACAATGGGGATCAAGCTTCACTGTCCCTTCCCCCTACTTTGGGAAGGACTTCCAAGCCTTCAGAATCACCCAGAACCTCTACTGGCTCCCCAATGTCACCAATGTGGCGGCTCTGCGATGCCTCTCGCGCTGGTATGGGCGACATCCACTTTGTGCCTCTCCCTGATGGCAAGACCCAGCCCATCATGTGGAGGCATCCTTTCCCCAAGTGGGTCTCCACCCAGCTTGTCTCCTTCGACAATCCTGAGGGCACCATCAACAACAGTGACCTTGAGCTGGCCGGTTGCATTGCCCACAATGATATTCTGGCACAGGCCACTTGTGTCCAAGCCCGCACCACCCACAACTGCTATGACAACACAACGGCTGTCTACTGGCAACGCAAAGGCGCCACTACCACCACAGAACCGGCTGCCTACCTCCTCCTACTCCAGTCTCTGCACCAGCGCATCTACCAATATGTCCCCCTCGGGGATTACATCCCGGGCCCCGCCAATCACCTTGCTGACCTCCTTTCTTGATCTGACCTCTCTGACACTGCCTTGCTCCATCACTTTAACACACACTTTCCCCAGGACTTGCCCTGGACCTTATGCCACCTTCGGCCGCCCATGCATTCCGCGCTGACCTTGACGCTGTCCAGAAGACCATGCGCGCTTCAGTCACTGAGCTCTATGCCAAGCACAAGGAAGCCCATTGGGACCAATGGGTTCAATTCTGTTTGTCTCAAGGTTTTGACCCGCACCTCCAGTCCATTCAGGATCCCATCCCCATCCTCCAAGTCTTTGCCAAACGCCTCCATGATGGCCACCTCTCCCGTAGCCACAAGCCCATCTGATCTCGCACAGTATTGGACACCATCAGGTCAGTGGGCCAGACGCTCGCCCGCTTGGGGGCTAAAGACCCTCAAACCAACTCCACCGGCAGTCTTGACTTCCGGCTAACTGCCCAGTTCAAGGCCTATGCCAAGCTGGACCCGGCCCCCTCCAGGGTCAAGCCAGTCCCCATCACCCTGGTCTTGCACACCCTCCACTTTGCATACCACGAATCCCCTTCCCCCACCCGACAGGCCATTGCAAACATGATCTGCATCGCCTTCTTTTTCTGTCTACGCCCTGGTGAGTACACCGCTACTACCACAGATGACCAAGCATTCCACCTACAGAACATCTCCTTCTACCTTGACTCCAAAATCATCCACCACGATGGCCCTGCGCATGAGCTCCACGCTGCTACCTCTGTCACCCTCACCTTCACCACACAGAAGAATGGGGATAAAGGGGAAGTCATCGCTCATGCCCGGAGTGGTGACCCACTATGCTGCCCCGTTGCAGCCTGTGTGCGCCAAGTCCTTCATCTCGGAAGCTGTTGCTCTTCCAGCTCTCCCTTTGGTTCCTCCCTCACGCTTACCAGTTACTTCGACAATGGGGTCCTTACCCTTGTTCGCGCAGCAACTGTCACTTCCTCCATGAGGGTCTATGCCCAGACCCTCTACCCTACCACTGGCATTGCCCCTGCAGCCATCTCTGCTTGCTCCCTCCGCGCGGGTGGGGCCATGGCCCTGCTCCAGGGCAAATGCGACTCTAATGTCATCAAGCTCCTTGCCAGATGGCACAGTGACTGCATGATGCGCTACTTACATCAGCAATCCCTCCCCATCTTCAAGAATCTTACCTCTGTCATGTTCAACAATGGAACATACTCCTTCATGCCCGAGGAATGGGTTCCGGCCGCAGACCCCACCCCTGTTTGCAGCTCTCTTTGAGGCACCCTGGAGCCTCTTCCCTCCCTCACTCTGCTCCAAGCTCAAGCTCTCGCTCAAACTCTCCACGCCGTTCCCACCCGGTGGCTTATGGCCCAATGGCAGAAAAGGCTTAACAGCCAGAGGCTTAACCGCCCAAGCTGTTAAGCCCGGCTGTACGCCGGTGTGTGTGGGCAAAGCAAACTAAGGGACCAGCCTCTGGGCAATACCACCAGAGTTCCAGATCCCCCTCTAGCACTGCTTAACCCACCAACCAACCAATGAGCTACAAGCATTTCACATCCATTACTACAAGTAGGTTAGCTACTGAAGCTACCACAAACCTAGCAAGTGCTAGCAACTTTGCCCCACAGAATGCCCCAAATGTTGTGGATTGTCTCTCCAAATGGAAAACATGAGGGTATTTGGGGTTAAATTCCAGGGCACAAGCTGACTTATTGGGTAATGACTCCAAAAGTATCCAGTCCAAGCCATGAATATATTTATCATGACTCATCAAATGCATATTGGGAACAACTTTGGCCCTCAGAATCCTGGAAATGTTGTGGTTTGACTCTCCAAATGGCAAACATGAGGGTATTTTTGGTTAAATTCCAGGGCAGAAACTGACTTATTGGGTAATGACTCCAAAAGTATCCGGTCCAAGCCAGGAATACATTTATCATGACTCATCAAATGCATATTGGGAACAACTTTGCCCCACAGAATGCCCAAAATGTTGTGGTTTGTCTCTCCAAATGGCAAACATGAGGGTATTTTTGGTTCAATTACAGAGCACAAACTGACTTATTGGGTAATGACTCCAAAAGTATCCGGTCCGAGCCATGAATACATTTATCATGACTCATCAAATGCATATTGGGAACAACTTTGTCACACAGAATGCTGGAAATGTTGTGGTTTGACTCTCCAAATGGCAAAAATGAGGGTGTTTTTCATGCAATTCCAGGGCACAAACTGACTTATTGGATAATGACTCAAAAAGTGTCTGGCCCAAGCCAGGAATACATTCATCATGACTCATCAAATGCATATTGGGAACAGCTTTGCCACACAGAATGCCGGAAATGTTGTGGTTTGTCTCTCCAAATGGCAAAAATAAGGGTATTTTGGGTGCAATTCCTGGGCACAAACTGACTTATTGGGTAACGACTCTTAAAGTATACGTTCCAAGTCAGGAATACATTTCTCAGAACTCATCAAATGCATATTGGGAACAACTTTGCCCTACAGAATACTGGAAATGTTGTTGCTTGTCTTTCCAAATGGCAAACATGAGGGTATTTTTGGTGCAATTCCTGGGCACAAACTGACTTATTGGGTAACGACTCCTAAAGTATACGTTCCAAGTCAGGAATACATTCATCATGACTCATCAAATGCATATTGGGAACAACTTTTCCTCATAGAATGCCGGAAATGTTTTGGTGTGTCTCTCCAAATGGCAAGCATGAGGGTATTTTTGGTGCAATTCCAGGGCACAAACTGACTTATTGGGTAACGACTCTTAAAGTATACGTTCCAAGTCAGGAATACATTTCTCACAACTCATCAAATGCATATTGGGAACAACTTTGTCACACAGAATGCTGGAAATGTTGTTGCTTGTCTTTCCAAATGGCAAACATGAGGGTATTTTTGGTGCAGTTCCAGGGCACAAACTGACTTATTGGGTAATGACTCACAAAGTATCGGTACCGGGCCATGCATACATTTATCACGACTCATCAAATACATATTGGGAACAACTTTTCCAAACAGAATGCTGGAAATGTTGTGGTTTGTCTCTCCAAATGGCAAACATGAGAGTATTTTTGGTGAAATTCCAAGGCACAAACTGACTTATTGGGTAATGACTCCAAAAGTATCTGGTCTGGGCCGTGAATATATTTTTCATGACTCATCAAATGCATATTGGGAACAACTTTGTCAAACAGAATGCTGGAAATGTTGGGGTTTGTCTCTCCAAACGGCACAAATGAGGGTATTTTTTGTGCAATTCCAGGGCACAAACTGACTTATTGGGTAATGACTCACAAAGTATCCGGTCCTGGCCATGGATATATTTTTCATTACTCATCTGATGCATATTGGGAACAACTTTTACAAACAGAATGCTGGAAATGTTGTGGTTTGTCTCTCCAAATGGCACAGAAGAGGGTATATTTGGTGCGAATCCAGGGCACATACTGACTTATTGGGTAATGACTCCCAAACTATCTGGTCCTAGCCATGAATAATTTTTTCATGACTTGTCAAATGCATATTGGGAACAGCTTTGCCTCACAGAATGCTGGATATGTTGTGATCTATGTCTCCAAATGGCACACAAGAGACAATGGAACATGGTCAAAACGGAATGCCAAAATGAAACAACAAAATGAAGTAGCGGCTGCAGCAAGCAACGAGAGCAACAGCGTGGCCACCGTAGTAGAAACAGCGGCAAAAGCTAGAGTAATAAACCCAACTCCAACCCATGAGTGATGAATGTTGATTCGGCAATAACAGCATTGATGAATGCTCATTCTTTATCTCTTCAATTTATGTGGAAAATAACAGTACATACATAATACAAAACTACTACTAATCATGAACTTAATATTGAGAATATTAGAAATTATGGAGGATTCGTAATACGTTGCAATAGGAATAAATCAAGCATAATAGAATCTACATTTTAAAAAGGGAATATTGTAGTATTAAATTCCTTTCGTGACCAGAAGTACCAAAGCTACCAGATGGTAGATATCCTATTCGTACGAATCAATGAGTCCCGTATCAACCAAAGTAATCGATTCCCACGACATATCGATTCCCACGGTGCATCGATTCCCATCGCGCATCGACGGCAAGCAATCTCTGTTTTATAGTATTGCCATTGTTCTTCGGTGAGCAAACTCTGATTTCATAAAATATCACACGAGCTACGGGAGCAATTCCTGATCTTAGTGATAAACATATCATGAAGTCTTCCTAATGGAACAAGAGAAGAAAACCGTTGGCGTGTGATTCTCACACAATATATATATATATATATATATGCATACAGATATATACGGTCAACGACCAATGCATGTATGGAAATAATCAGCGAGTAATCTCATCACTACGCAACAGCAGTTGCAACGTATTCATCTCAATAAAAGAGATATCTTGCATTTTGGCAGGATTTCACTTTATCTCATACTTTTAACATTCAACTGATTTATATCCCAAAATTCACACTAGTTGCTACCAACTACTTGTAATCTACATACTAAGGTCTGTCTCGCTGTATCTGAATAAGTTCACGGTAAGAAGAGATCTGGCGTTTCCATAGTCTCGCCTGTAGTCCAATTATCCGTTGCTGAAAGTATCCAACCACAATTGTCACGCGTAGAGTACAATCGTTCGTCTACTAACACACTAACGCAGCGTTGCTGTTCTTCAGAAGCCTTTGAATCAGACCCTCAACGGAGCGGATTCAGAAGGAAAATAATAGATTAACAGTCGCAAGCTCCAAGGTGGCTTGCACACAAAAGGAACAGGAACAGAATTGAATACAATCCCTACGCTGGCATATGCCAATCGCACATCGTACACGAAGCAGTTCTCATTCTCATTCACCGCGCAATTCCTTCGAAGGATCGGAACCATCACAAATGCCGAAAATGCCCGCCAATCTATTCGGGGGCGGAAACAGCACGGGTGATACCAAAGTCACTGCTGTCAACCACTTTCCTAGTTTTGATACTGATATGAAGCTGATACTTATATCTCTATTCCGCGTAACAAGAGAAGCAAAAAACACCCTGTGTTTAGCTCTCAAGGAAGGAGGATTATGCGAGTGGACGGCATTTCTCGACGCACTTATCGAACCAAATCTTGCCTGCGAAATTACCTACACTGAAGGAGGACTACCAACACACCTCCATCAATCCATCCAATGGATCATAGAGGCACTTGCGGAGTTCTCTATCGACCTACAAGAAGACGAGAAGGACTGGAAAGATGTAAAGTCATATCCGTATGAAGAATTCAGAAAATTCCGTTTGGAACGTGCCATCCGTATGCAGACCGAATCTGCTCTGAACCCTCCACCTCCTCCGCCAGGAAGTAATAAAAAGACACCTCAGCAGGTAAAGTATGAATCTTGGTGCCGAAAAGCACGGGATGAAAAGTCCTTTACACCCCTCACGAATGACTCAAGATTCGAACATTGGCTCGTAGGTTTCAAAGCTAAACTCGAGGCATACGACATTGACACAGAAACATTCCTTGATGAAACCTGGCCTCCAGCTGCGCTACAAGGTTATACACGTGACCTTTTTGTTAAAAAGTGTGCCTTCTTCTGGGTACTAATGTTGGAAGTCTTCAAAAGCGATCTATCCGCATCGTGTGTACACAGCCATTCTACCACACGTAATGGACGTCAAGCATACTTTGATTTCGTAAACCTTCACAGCGAATCGAAAGCCAAGGTATATGACAATTCGACTCAACTACAAGCGTTGCTAAAGTTGAATCTCAGCAATTGGAAAGAATCCAAAGTGAAATTCATCACACATTGGTTTGATGAATGAAATCACCTCAACAAGCTCCGTCCTCCCAACAAGCCCCTTGAGTACCATACTGCAAAATCAGCATTATGTCAGGCATGCTATTCCAGCTTCCAGCTAAGTGAGCAGTTTGCCAAAGTCAAGGATCTAGGTGGGACGAATAGCACAGCTGCTATTCACAAACTTAAAATCACGCTCCTACTCGAAGCAACTCGACTCGATTCCCAGTCTGCAATGTCAGCTCCTAAGCCAACTGTACGTGCACATGTTCACGACTTCTCATCTGGACAAAGTCAAAACCATGACGACTATGCTCTCCCTATCGAATTTGAAGGTGACTATCAAGACTATGCGGTATTCAAGGCTGGACGTGCACCTGACCATACCACGCGCCTGCCCACAAACATATGGAAGGCCGTATCACGTCAGGACATGAAGAGTTGGCTAAACTTTTCTCCGGAAGGCAAGAAAATTGTGGTCGCATTGTTACGACACGATTTGCTCTCAAAGAATCAACCTGACCCTAACAATGTCAAGCCCATCACCCGGAAGGCATACCAACATGGACATTCTGTCTCATTCCTAGAAGATGATACTTCGAACAAAGATGACCATGTCAATTCCGCAGCAGACCTACATCCCGCTGTAGAAAATGACCGTAGAGGTGTTTTCCATGCATCATTAGGTGTATACAAATCAACAACCTCTTCCTCCAAGGACCAAAGACCCCTCAAGTCTTCCGTGTCACCCGCGCATCCCGCTCGATTCCTCTCTGAAAACCCTGACATTCGGTACAAAAAGGACGGTGACACCCAAATACCTGTAGGAACATCCTCTTATTCTGCCAATTTTCACCAGTGGTATAATCCCGATGATGATCTGACCTTTTCACACGATAGTCAAGTAACATCGTACACATATCGTGCACACAAAGCTACGATCACTAATCCCGGTTTCGCCATGGTCGATCGCGGTGCAAATGGTTGCATCATCGGCAATGATGCATGCCTCATCTCCAAGGATATCCCACCACGATATGTCAATGTCACAGGCATTAGCAATCATCAGGTACAAAATATTCCCATTGCTACATGCGGAGCTTATTCTATATCGAATAGAGGTCCCGTCATCCTCATTTTCAATGAATGTGCATATACGGGACGACACCCTTCTATATTATCCTCCGGCCAGATGGAAGCATATTTTTCCACTGTCGATGACACATCCATCAAAACGGGCGGTGGACAGGTAATCACCACCTCCGATGGATATGCACTGCCCCTTAGCATCCGGCATGGTTTACCATACCTTGCAATGCAAAAGTACACGACTATTGAGTTTGACACGCTCCCACATGTTATCATGACATCAGATAAGCATTGGGACCCATCTGTTCTCGATACAACAATCAGTGCAAAAGATGAACAATTTACGACGAATACGGAAATCCACGTTGCCTTGAAGGATTGTCCTCCACGGTCACATCCCTCAGCTCGTATTCCAGCCATTCCACCCGATCTCCCTTTCTTCCTATTGATGATCATGGAACCAACAATCGCTCATTCTGGCTTACTCCTACCGACTACATTCACCAGGAACGCCTCGCATGCTGCACTTCCCCTCAAATCTCTGGGACAGTCACTGCGTTTCCAACGGATTGTACTGCCAGTGATACTACACGTATTGCAGCTACGCCCCGTGAGCGATACCCCAACGAACATGACTATTTATCCCTGAAACCTTTCTTTTGTTGGGTTTCCACAGATCGCATCAAAGCTACGTTTGAAAACTCAACGCAATATGGTTCATTAGCGGTTAGTCCTGATGGAAACATTTTCAAACGGTTCCATTCCCCCCAACCGGCTATGAACGTTCGACCCTTCAATGACGACGTTATGTCCAATGCTGTCTATTCAGATGTCCCAGCAATTGATGGCGGCTCCAAGATTGCTCAGATCTTCTTCGGCCGAAAGTCACATATCATACATGTTGAAGAAATGCGAACCACCGGCGATTTTCTATCATGTTTCCAGAACTTTGTTCAAAAATGGGGCAGGCCCATTCACCTCCTTTGCGACCACGGTAACTATCAATCTAGTAAGAGGGTCACCAATTATTGCAAAATGTTATGGATTGGACTCTGGCAAAGTAAACCTTACCACCAACACCAGAATCAATTTGAACGGCGATATCAAACGTTCAAACGCATTGTCAATTGCGTCATGGATCGTACAGGCACACCACCACATCTATGGCTGCTGTGCATGACATACGTTGCTGGTCTCCTCAATGTTATTTCTGATCCTACTCTGTCAGACAAACAACCGGTCTTCATTGCTACCGGTACACTTGGCGACATCAGCGCATACACCAGTTTCTTCTGGTTCGAACCTGTTTATTTCAAGACCAATGACTCCCCTTTCGGTACCCAGTCTACCGAACGTCTCGGTCACTTCGTCGGCATTGCAGAACATGTTGGCAATGGACTTTGTTTCCAAATCTGGGATCCAGTTACCAACAAGTTACTTGACCGGTCCGGTGTACGCTCTGCTCTTACGCCTGAGTCTCGCAACAAACGCGCGGGCCTATTTACTGATGATGGTTTCATCAAATGGCGTAAAGCCAAGGATTCCTTGCCCCGATTATATGCCACTGGAGACGCTCCAACATTCAAACATGGGGAGCATATCACTAAGAATAGCCCCATTGAAGATTCTACAAAACAGGGCACCTCAGTTAATCCCCCTCCTGGCGTCTCACCCGCTGATTCCGACACCGCCGATGACACCGCGCCATCTGTACCTACCGAACAACCAGATACAACACCTCCCGCATCTGGTAATCAAGGTATTCTTCAACCACCCGCCCACCCCTCGTTACCGAGCTTTCTATATAAGAAGGTGGATGACAGCCCAAGCTGGTCCCCTTCTCCACTCCCTAACAACTATGGGGAGAGTTTTGATGGTCCTCCTATGACACACATCTTCAGCAAGAACCCCGATGGCGTTCTCCTTACTGAAGATGATTTTGATCCACCGGAGCTAGCATACTTTGATGTTAGTGACATCACAACTCCACACATCAACCCCGCTACTCCTTCAGTAGACCCATCACAGGTAGTTGTTACCAACGAAGAAGGTAACGCACAATTTGACGATGATGGCCAACCAATTACCATTCCTACCATCCCGATTGCCGATCTACAAGGACGATCCTTCCTTGTAACCAACTCCGATGGCACTCGGAAGCGTCTTACCATCGTTGATGTAGAAGACAGTCTTGAACGCAACAAAGACTTCATCAAGTTCAAGTGCAAACACTCTGATGACAAACTTAACAATATCATTGCATACAATGATGTCATGAATTACATCCATCGTGATTCAACCCAAGAAGACGGCAAACTTTGGTCATTTCACCGCATCCTAGGACACCAAGGTCCACTGGATAACAAGCATCCTCAATACAAAGGTTCCAAGTATAACCTTTGGATTGAATGGGAAAATATGGAACGAACATATGAACCTCTAGCCAACATTGCGGCTGATGACCCTGTCACCGTTGCAAAATATGGGAAAGACAACAACTTGCTTGACCTCCCGGGTTGGAAACGCCTCAAGCGAATCACCAACCTAGCACGACGAACCAAGAAACTTGACCGGCTCGTGCATCAAGCCAAACTTCGTTCTTTCTGTACCACTCCACAGTACCAATATGGATTCAAAGTACCTTGTAACCACGAAGAAGCCCTCCAATTTGATCAAGCCAACGGAAACACCAAATGGGAAGACGCCACCACTCTGGAAATGGAACAGCTCAATGAATACAATACATTCATTGATAAAAGCGTGTACAAGACAAGCTCCATTCCTCACGGGTTCCAACAGATCAAGGTACACATGATATATGCTGTCAAGCACGACGGTAGACACAAGGCTCGTCTTGTGGCTAACGGTAATCTCACTGAGGCCCCTATCCACAGTGTTTATGCAGGTGTCGTATCTCTCCGCGGCCTACGTATGTGCCTATTCCTAGCTGAACTCAACGACTTGGAAGCATGGGGTACCGACATAGGTAATGCCTACCTAGAAGCAGTTACCTGCGAGAAAGTATGCATCAAGGCAGGTCCCAAATTCGGATCGCTGGAAGATCACCTGTTGATCATTTACAAAGCCCTATATGGTCTCAGGTCTTCAGGCAAGTGTTTTGGTGATTTACTCGCGGCTTGTCTCATTGAACTTGGCTTCGAAAGATCTCGCGCAGAACCGGAAATATTCCTCAAGCCTGGAATGAACAAGCATGGTGAACGTGTATATGAACTTATATGCACATATGTCGATGACCTATGTCTTTGCATGGCAGATCCCAATTCCTTCTTGAAGATATTACAGTCGTCGCCATATAACTTGTCCAAATTTGAAAAACTAAAAATTAAAAAAATAGTTTCTCAAAAATGAAGTATGACGCAAGATAGGATTGAACCATAGAATTGAATGATCATTGAGTTGAGTCAAAGAATTCAATCATAGAATTCAATCATGGAATTGAATCATCAACTTGAGTTAAAGAATGGAATCAAATAATTGAACCACATAATTGAATGATAAACTTAAATCATAGAATTCAATCATAGGCTTGAATCATCAACTTGAGTTGTGGAATTAAATTATTAACTTTGATCAATAGACTTTTAATCATACAATTGAGTCATAGACTTGAATCATGGAATTGAATCATGAATCCTTGAATGAACAACGCACAGACACTTCAATCATGTGTCACTGACACACTATCTCAGTCCAGTCACGAGTCATCGACACACTCTTTCAGTCATGAGTCACTGACACACTCCTCCAGTCCAGTCATGCGTCATTGACACATTCCCTCAGTCATGAGTCAATGACATCGTTCCCGATCCTCTGTCATTGTTCAATCGTATTCGAACATCAAATAGAGCCTTCTCCTTGAAGTCTCATCCAAATTTCGATTATCAAAGAACACAGTTCTTTTCCAATCGTATCACAGAACTAGCTGGGAAGCTTCTTGAAGTATCTCGAAGTCATAGTAGACACTAAAACTCAATAGCACACAATTTCATACACAGCGTAGTTCATATTGAATTCAATCGCAATATCGCTTTGAAATTTTTTTATCGATAAAAATATCTAAAAACTAACCGTAACCTCTAACTCACCATGTCTGCTGTCGCTCAACTTCAAGCCGCTAAGCAGGCCCCCCTTCTTTTTCAAACCCAACCTTCGTTATGAAGATTACCCCACCATTTGCCTTGTGCACAGTGTAACTCAGTACGCCACGCGTCCCTCTCCTATGGTTACAACCACACCTGGCACCCCAGGCACGAACCTCCCTCCTCCCCCTCCTCCGGTGACGACTTCTTCGTCATCCGTCAAGAAACAGGATACCACTTTTTGCCCCGACTCCAGCAATTCCGAACGTCTCATTCGCGTTCTCGTTGATTTCATCGACGCCGTTGGACCGCACAACCTCAACATCAAGGACGATGCCAAACATTACAAACTTCGTGAAGTCCTTGGTGGCGACCTCAAGCACACCTGGGACAAAATCGTTACCGACGCCGGCTCTCGCATTCAAGATGCTGATTTTACCAACAATCTCAACGCATTCATCTCCCTCTTTCTTCCGTCCAACGCGTTTCTCATTCAGCAAGAATACATGTCCAACACAACTAAGACGTACCACATGAATTGCTTTGCAGCAGCCGGTCGCCTTTGCTTAATCAACATTCTTAGCGTTCACCTACCAGGAGCCGGAGGAATGCGACTCTTTCCCACTAAGACAACCATGAAGAATGCCTTCTTTCGCCTCATGCTTCCGACTTGGCAACTAAAATTCAACGAGACTGGGAATCAACTCGATGATCAGAATTTTCCTCTTCATCGTCTCGTCGCGTTCATGGAACAACAACATTTGCATCATGACGCTGGTCAAGTCTCTTGTCAATCGACTCGAAACTCCTCCTCTTCCAATGGATACCGCAACGGACGCAACGGCAACGGCAATGGTAACGGACACAACAATCGCCCTCGTTACTCCTCGTCATCGCAGTATACGTATGGCAACAACACCACGTATCGCCGTCCGGCATACACTCCTCGCACCACCCGCGACAACTCAACCCAGACCAGTCGCTCGAATCACGGATATGCCCCACGCCGATACAGTCCTTATCCTCGCTCAGAACGTCCTAATCGCTCCAACCAACCATCCTTGGCTGGTCGTACTACTCATTCGCAATCCGCCAGCAAAACGCGTACCAGTCCATACAGAACCCGCTCAACGGCTGCCAACGATGCTCATCATTTAGAAATGGGTGATGATTTCTACTACGATCACGACCCTCAACAGTTCGACCACGAGCATCCCGATTCCAGGCCACGTCATGACGACAATTATTTTCACGACCAAAATACACAAACGGACGCTCCTCTCACACAGGAGTACGACAACGAACACGACGAATGTTATCATCAGGACGATGAGCCCGACTACGACAGTCAACCCGACTACTGACAACCACCTTCGGAATCTGTTCCCTATACTATTGCAATTGCCCGCCTTCTCCAAAACTGCCCCTCCCCACGTCCCTTCCTCATTCTTTGTGACTCCGGTTTCAAAACAACTTTGTTTAGCCATCACGCGCTTCCGGTCACAATCGTACCTACCACCACTACTCCTATTTCTGGCATCACGATGGCTGGCGAATTCAACTCATCTCAACAGATTTCTCTTCAGCATTTCACACTCCCGGAACTTGCCCCCAAAATAATTCTCCCCACCCTCGACGCTCGCGTATTCCAAGCTCCTTGTCGTTACGACATGATTATCGGACGCGACGTCCTCCGTCATTTTCAGATCGTTTTGAACTTTCACAACAACGAAATCAAAACAGCCACACATTCCATCCCAATGCGGCAATTTCCCCGCATGCACGCCGACTCTGCGGCACTCGCTCTTCATATTCACGCAAGCCACGTTGACAACAGTACCCCTAACGAATCTTTCGCACTTACAACGAACAAAACCAACATTCAGGAATCCACTCATGATCAGCACGACGTTCGCACGGTATCTGACAACTGCTCACACTTGTCACAAAATCAACGTGACCGCCTACACTCAGTTCTCTGCAAATATCAAACAATCTTCGATGCAACCCTTAAACATTATCCAGACGAAGAAATCCATCTCAACATCAATCCAACTGTAAAGCCCAATCGTTCTCTCGCTTACCCCGTACCCCACAAACAATTACCCCTATTTAAGAAAGAACTCGATCGACTGGTAAACATTGGCGTTCTTTCTCACCAAGGTCGCTCCAATTGGATCTCCCCAACTTTCATCATTCCCAAGAAAGACGGAAAAATTCGATGGGTTTCCGATTTTCGCGCTCTCAACAAAGCCATCAAAAGCAAAGTTTACCCAATTCCCCGTATTCAAGACATTTTATCCCGCCGCTCCGGATACAAATACCTCACCAAAATGGACATTTCGATGCAATACTACACCTTTGTCCTAGACGACGAAAGCAAAGACTTAACCACTATCACAACTCCATTTGGCCTTTACAAGTACAATCGCTTACCAATGGGAGTTTCGCAATCCCCAGACGTCGCACAAGAAATCATGGAACGAGTACTCCACGACATTCCGAATCTCGAAATTTACATCGATGACATTGCTTTCTTCAGCAACACATTCGAAGATCATTTACAACTCATCGACACAGTACTCACCCGTTTACAGGACAAAGGCTTTGCAATCAATCCACTCAAATGCGAATGGATCATACAAGAAACTGATTTTCTCGGACACTGGCTCACTCCCAACGGAATCAAGCCATACATCAAGAAAATTAAGGCAATCTTAGCAATGCTCCCACCCAAAAACCTTAAACAACTTCGAGCCTTCCTCGGGCTCGTTACATACTACCGCGACATGTGGCCACACCGGTCTCACATACTCGCCCCGCTCACTGATCTTTTGAAAACTCCTCGCACATTCCAATGGAACGACACTTGCCAAAAAGCCTGCGAAGAAATGAAATCCATTGTCTCAGTTGAAACAATGCTCGCTTACCCAGATCACAACATACCGTTTCACATCTATACCGACGCATCCGACTTTCAACTAGGCGCAGTTATCAAACAGAACAACATTCCCGTCGCATACTTCACGCGCAAGCTCAACCAAGCGCAAGCCAACTACACCACCATCGAAAAGGAACTGCTTTCCATTGTCAAAACATTCAAGGAATACCGGCCCATGCTCCTCGGTGCACTCATTCACCTCTACACCGACCACAAAAATCTAACCTACAAGCTTTCTACGTACAACACCCAACGAGTTCTACGATGGAAACTAATCTTAGAAGAATACAACCCCATTTACCATTACATCAAAGGCCCAAAAAACACAGTCGCCGACTCCCTCAGCCGAACCCCAACAACCCTCACCTCATATTTCACAACTACCAATTTTGACGACGATGTCTCCAACGACGACTCTTTCTCATTTAAACACATGGCCGAGAGCCTAATGGCAATGCCATCATGCGCTGCATCGACTGATTGTCATCCTGTCGAGGACAGCTATCTGATTCACCCCCAGGCAGATTGCCATTCCATTTCACTACCATTCACCAGTATCAATCACATGACCCAAAAGTTCTCACCCTGCCACAGAAAGACCCCAGACGATTTTTCAAACAAAAGCTAGACAACGTCGACATTATTTGCCGATACGACGAACTAACACCTAACTCCCAGTGGAAAATCGTCATCCCTAACGACATGCTTGCTCCTCTCGTCAAATGGTACCACGAAATAACCGTTCACTCCACAGGCATGGACAGACTCGAAGCCATTCTCCGCCGTCACTTCCATCATCCCGACCTTCGCGCCGTATGTCGCAACGTCATATCCAACTGTCTCATCTGCCCCCTCGTTCGTACAGGAGCCCAACAAGCCGGTCAACTTGCACCACGCACAGCTCCCATAACTCCCTGGTCTGAAGTCCACGTCGACTGCATTGGCCCATGGAACGTCGAAATCAACAAAATCAACCTCAAATTTGATGCGCTCACATGCATTGACCCAGTTACCAACCTTATTGAAATCATCCGCATCCCCGAAGCCAAGACAGCCGAAAACATCAGACGACTCTTCGAAAACTGCTGGCTCTCCCGTTACCCTCGTCCCTCACGCATCGTACACGATCACGGTCCCAAATTCAACGGACACGACTTTCAATTCCCCCTAGACTATGCAGGCATCAAACCAATAAACATTTCCCCCCACACACCCACCGCCAACGGAATTATCGAGTCCACCCACAAGACCATCGGTCAAATCATACGCACCATGATCAACCTGAAACCCCCCAAAACCAAAATAGAAGCCAATAACCTTGTCGACGAAGCAATATCAACAGCAATGCACGCCCTTCGTTGCAATCCAGTTTCAACGCTCGGAAACTTCTCGCCCGGTGCCCTCGTCTTCAACAGAGACATGCTTCTCAACATTCTGCTCCACACTGACATCATTACCTTAACCAAACATCGCCAAGCTCAAATTGACAACCGCCTCCTTCGCGCCAACTGCAAACGCACAAAGCACGAATTCGTCGTAGGTCAAGGCGTTTTCGTCTCCATACATGATCGCAACAAACTCGATCTCGTCCGCGAAGGCCCCTATCCCATCTTACAAGTACACACAAACAACACAGTCACTATACGCCGCGGACAAACACATGAACGCATCAGCATCCGCCACCTTACCCCAGCCAAACCATCATAAATTTTCATGGTAAGGGAGACTGAACAACGCACAGACACTTCAATCATGTGTCACTGACACACTATCTCAGTCCAGTCACGAGTCATCGACACACTCTTTCAGTCATGAGTCACTGACACACTCCTCCAGTCCAGTCATGCGTCATTGACACATTCCCTCAGTCATGAGTCAATGACATCGTTCCCGATCCTCTGTCATTGTTCAATCGTATTCGAACATCAAATAGAGCCTTCTCCTTGAAGTCTCATCCGAATTCCGATTATCAAAGAACACAGTTCTTTTCCAATCGTATCACAGAACTAGCTGGGAAGCTTCTCGAAGTATCTCGAAGTCATAGTAGACACTAAAACTCAATAGCACACAATTTCATACACAGCGTAGTTCATGAAGTGAATAATAGATTTGAGTCAAAGAGTGGAATCATAGAGTTGAATCATGGAATTGAGTCATAGAATTGAATTGTAGATTTGAGTCATGGACTAGAATCATAGACTCAAATCATGGAAGTGAGTCATAGAATTGAATCATAGAATTGAATCTTACTCTTGAATCATAGAAATGAATCATAGACAAGAATCATAGACTTGAGTCATAAAATTGAGTCATAGAATTGAATCATAGAATTGAATCATGGAAGTGAATCATGGAAGTGAGTCAAAGAATTGAGTCATAGAATTGAATCATAGAATGATGAGTAATAGAATGGAATCATAGAAATCAATCATAGAAATGAATTATAGGTTTGAGTCAAAGAATGGAATCATAAACTAGAATCATAGACTTAAATCATTAAATTGAATCATTGACTGGAGTCAAAGAATTGAATAATATACTTGAATTATATAGTTGAATCATAAAATTGGATCATAAAATTGAATCATGGATTTTCAATCATGGAATTGAGTCACAGAATTGAATTGTAGATTTGAGTCATGGACTGGAATCATAACCTTGAATCAAAGACTTGAGTCATATAATTGAATCATGGAATTGAATCATGGAAGTCTGTCAAAGAATTGAATCGTAGAATTGAACCATAGAATGATGAGTATATAGAATGGAATCATAGAAATCAATCATAGAAATGAATTGTAGGTTTGAGTCAAAGAATGAAATCATAAGCTTGAATCATAGACTTAAATCATTGAATTGAATCATTGACTGGAGTCGAAGAATTGAATAATATACTTGAATTATATAGTTGAATCATAAAATTGAATCATAGATTTAAATCATATTTGAGTCATGAGATTGAATCATGGATTGGAATCATAGACTTGGATTGATGAATTGAATAATAGAAATTAGTCATAGAATTGAATCATAGAGTTAAATCATGGAATTGAACCATGGAAGTCCGTCAAAGAATTGAATCGTAGAATTGAATCATAGAATGATGAGTATATAGAATGGAATCATAGAAATCAATCATAGAAATGAATTGTAGGTTTGAGTCAAAGAATGAAATCATAAGCTTGAATCATAGACTTAAATCATTGAATTGAATCATTGACTGGAGTCAAAGAATTGAATAATATACTTGAATTATATAGTTGAATCATAAAATTGAATCATAAAATTGAATCATATTTGAGTCATGAGATTGAATCATGGATTGGAATAATAGACTTGGATTGATGAATTGAATAATAGAAATTAGTCATAGAATGGAATCCTTGACTTGAGTCATGAAAATGAATCATATAATTGACTCATAGACGTGACTCATAGACTTGATTGAAAATTGAAAAATGGACTTCAATAATAGAATGAAATCATAGACTTGGATGATGGAATTGAATCAAAGAATTGAATCATGGAATTGAATCATGGAATTGAATCATGAATCATGGAGTTGAATCATGGATTTCAATCATAGACTTGGATTGAAGAATTGAATCATAGATGCGATTCATGGAATGGAATTGTTAAATTGAGTCATGAAAATGAATCATGTAATTGACTCATAGACCTGACTCATAGGTTTGATTGAAAATTGAATCATAGACTTCTATGATGGAATTGAATCATGGTTTTAAATCATGAATCATGGAATTGAATCATAGACTGAGGTTGTTTAGTAAACACGCGAGCTCAGGAGGCAGGGAATTTTGAAAATAAGGTAATTGAATCATAGAGTTGAATCATAGACTTGTATCATGGAATTAAGTCAAAGAATTGAATCATGGAATTGAATCATGGAATTGAGTCCTAGAATTGAAACACAGACTTGAATCATGGAATTGAAGCATAGACTTAACAAAGTACTGCATTGAAACATAGAGTTTAATCTTAGACTTGAGTCATAGTCTTGAATCATAGAATAAAATCATACTAGAATCATTGATTTGAATCATACAATGGAATCATACAATGGAATAATAGAATGGAATCATAGGATTGAATTGTAGAATTGAATCATTGTATTGAATCACAGACTAGATGAGTAGAATTGAATCATTGAATTGAATCATAGAATTAAATCATAGGATTGAATCATAGAATTGAATGTTAGAGTTGAATCATAGAACTGAATCACAGAATTCAATCTCTGGCTTGTTGTTGAACCATAGAACTGTATATTAATTTTGAATCACAGACTAGAATCATTTATTCAATTCATAGTTTTGAATCATAGGACAGAATAATATAATCGAATCATAGGATTGAATTATACGAATGAATCGTAGACTAGAATTTTATAATTGGATCACAGATCATAGAATTAAATCTTAGACTTGAATTTTAGACTTGAATCATAGATTATAATCATTCATTTGAATTGCAGAATTGAATCATTGAGTTGAATCATTGAGTTGAATCATCCACTAGAATCATTGATTTGATTCATAGATTTCAAACATGGAATTGAATCATTGAATGGAATCATAGAATGCGATCATAGAATGGAATCATAGAATGGAATCATAGAATGGAATCATAGAATGGAATCATAGAATACTACAAATATGTAAGGAAACTACGTACACAACAACTCCACAGGGCCCCTGCAAAGCACTAATCTTTTACGGTTTCAAGTAGAGTATTACGAATAGGTGTGAATGGGGGCGACCATTGGGTGATTCCCAAAATAGTCTGTGTAGGGGCCCAGATTTTCGTATTTCGGGAATGAAAATCACCATACCCAGATTTTGGCGGGCCAGTGTGAAAAGTCTCTTTTTTGGAATAAGGAATCCTTCACTTGGACTATTGTAATGGCCAAATTGGTCCACTTCATACGATTGAAAATTGCAAATTGTTGTCTTGATACGATTAAAAATCTGGGTTGTTCTTTAAATGGTGTGCTGGAAAGTTTTAGCAACATCTTTCAGTGGGTTCAGCTTGTTTTGGCGACTCAACCAATGCACCGATACACAATATTTGTCAATCGGTTGACCATGTCTCTTGAGTTGCTTGTTTGTTTGTATCTTTTAGAAGATGATGACGATGATGATGATGCGTTGGAAGAAAGGCGTCAAAGGGATAGGAGAACACCAAGGATAGCTTTTCGGCGTCATTCAGTCAGGTAACGGCCAGGCTCTTCTGAACTGCTGTGGTGTCGACCACAAGGTCTTTTGCAATCTCCTACGTATGTTTCAACCAGTATTTGATGCATACACCATCGACAAAAACACGGGATGCGTTCAAAAGTGGAAGGTCAATGTGGATGGAGTATGGAGTGGAAGAAAGCGTGAGGCAAACGCAACTTGCTGTATTGGTCTAGTACTTCATTGGTTCAGAACACAAGGATCGGTCACAAGATCTGTGTCTATGGCGTTTGGACTCACCTCTACTGTTATGTACAAATGGTTGAAGTTCTCCAGAAAGGTTCGCTTGTTTGTATTGCAAAAGCATCCAAAGGCAATGGTTAAAGCCCCAACAGAAGAAGAAGTCGAGGAATACATTGCTGCCATTGGCGCCAAATACCCAAGACTTCAACAACAACAAGTCTGGGCCGCTGCAGATGGACTCAAAGTCAAAATTCAGCATTCGACGGAGTGGATGGTTCAGAGTTACTTTTACAACAGTTGGGTCAGTGACACTTACGTCAACAGTGTCTTTGTCTTTGCGCCGGATGGCAGAATCCGCATTTGCAATTTCAACTGCCCTGGTTGCTGGCATGACAGCACAATTGCCGATCATGGTGTTTACGATAAAATAGAAGAACTGTTCGTTAAGTTCCTTGCAATGGTTTGCGCCGACTCTGCATTTAGGGTTGCCACCGGGAGACTTCACTGCCTTGTGCAAAGTTCTGAGAATGATCCGGATACCGCAGAGGCTATTCTATTGAACAGAGAAGCAATATCCTTTTGCCAGTTGTCAGAGTGGGGAATGCGTATGATCCAGGGGCAATTTCCACCATTGAAAGACAAGCTCCTATTGGAGAAGTTTGGAGATCTGAAGGTCACAATGAACCTGGTGATTCTTCTGTACAATTACCAAACAAGTACCATCGG
The DNA here is from genome assembly GCA_037355745.1 of Pseudo-nitzschia multiseries. Classification (NCBI taxonomy): domain Eukaryota; phylum Bacillariophyta; class Bacillariophyceae; order Bacillariales; family Bacillariaceae; genus Pseudo-nitzschia; species Pseudo-nitzschia multiseries. The sequence goes on along the minus strand of CM074785.1, from coordinate 10,087,254 downwards.
TCACAACCAGATCCTGAATGTTTTCATGCACAAGAAGGACGGATACTTCTCTCATGCCGACAATCTACCGGAAGCTGCCACCGGCATGTTCAAATAGTGAGGCGTTGAGCCGTTGAGACGGTGCTCGGTAGCCATTGGGTTCCTCGTTGTGGTTTGATTTTCGCATTTCGCTTTGAGTGGTCGAGTAGATTGTTGTTGTTGTGTGAGTACTAGCTGAGTAGATTGTTCTTGTTGAGTGGGACCATGGTCGATTCCGTCTGTAGTAGATTGTAGATTGTTCTTGTTGAGTGGGACCATGGTTGATTCTGTCGGAAGTAGATAGAGATTAGTAGCTTATATTTGGACATAGCTTTTGCTGTTGCAAAGTTTGTGAATTATGAGCTTAGAGCTTCTTACTGGAAGGATAGCTGCAAGGATAGCCTAGCTGGAAGGATATCTGCAAGAATATGAGTAGACACAAGTAGATACGTGTAGTAGTTTCGATCTGGATGGAGTGGTTTCGCTTTTTGTGTTGGGGTTCGTAAAAACCGCACGACTCCTTAAGATGGGTTCAACTCCTTAAGAGGGGTTCAACACAGCGCCAACCGGGTTTATTCCATCAGTTCTTCCATACGTGGACATGGGAATCGAAATGGGAATCGAGGTGGGAATCGGCGTTGAATCCCATCGATTTGATTCCAGCTGATTTGAGACTTTCATGTACTGCCAAATTTACAATTGCATGAGATATTACTAGTAGTTGCTAGTAGTTGCTAGTAATTCATTATTTTTACTAGTAATTCATTATTTCATTTTCTTGGCAAGTTGCAAAGCTCATAATTTGATTTCTTCCAAAGCCAAAAGCAACATCATGGTGGTAGCTTCCAAACAAGAACAAGAACAAATTCTTAAGGCTCTACAAGCCAAAGCCGAACGACAACAGAAACAACAACTCACATGACAGATTGTTAAACACGAACAACAGATTGCTAAACACCAACAACAGATTGTTATACACCAACTACAGATTGATAAAACCCGGCAACAGATTCGCTAGACTCTTTTTCGCCGGACTCTCAAAGCCCAAACCAATCAAGTTTTTCATTCGCTGGATTCCGATTCTGATTCCAATTTATTTGATTCCGATTCCGACTCCAACGTTGCCATTAAACAGGAACCAAATCCTTCAGTGGAATTGCCGTCTTGGGGGAATCTTCAGCTTCATCTTCAGAATTGGAATTGGAAAGTTGTTGTACAAATAAGGAGGCAACATCAACAATGGCGGACTTGAACGATCCCATCATGGCCTGTCGTTCTTCCCTATCGAGCAGGGATTGCTCTCTCCTTTGTTCCCTCTCAAGCTTGGAGTTCTCTCTCAAGAAAGCAAGGATCTCTTGGCCGTTGACTTTGGAGCTTTTGTACTGTCTCTTCATGGCTCCTGCGGTGGAGGAAGAAGAGGAGCGCGAGCGCGTCAGCTGGTGGGGTACTGCTGGGGAAGGTGGTACGTGCACGAATGCAATCCCAGCAACCTTGTTTTTGTTTGCAGTTGCTTGTTTGGAAGGCTGACGTAGTGGTGGTGGTTGGGTTGGTTGGGTTGGCTGGGTTGGTTGGGTCGGTTGAGTTGGCTGGGTCAGTTGAGTTGGCTGGGTTGGTTGGGTTGGCTGGGTCGGTTGAGTTGAGTTGGTTGGATCGGTTGAGTTGGCTGGGTTGGTTCAGTTGGCTGGGTTGGCTGGGTTGATTCCATTACTTGCGAAGGTTGACAGAGTGGGATTGGAGGAAGAAGAATGTCATCGTCAGAGTCCTCATCCTCACTACCATTAGTACTCATGTCGTCGTTGTTATTGATGTATCCTTCTTCCATATCAAACGGCTCTTCTCCATCACCAATTACCACCTTATCATAAATCAATTTTCTGATCTTCTTTGCCAACTTCACCTCCTCTGGGCAATTTGGATCGCCGGTAGGCATTTGTTTCCGGTAAAGGTTCGTGTATTTCCTACGGAGGTTGGGAACAGTTCTGTCAGTTTCAGGGAAGTTGTCTCTATGGATTTGGGCAACTTGATCCCATTGCTCAGGACCAATGGGAAGGATTGATCTGATGGTGTGTAGCAATTTGATGAGTTCCGTTTTGCTGTAGTTGGTCACACCCAGCCTGCGTCCAGCCCGTGCTCTATTGCTGGCGTTGGGTGCCATTGCTGATGATGATACGATATAAAAATTATGTCCGGAGCTGAATATGTATCTCCTCCATCATCATTGTCACATAGCAAGAACACCAGCAGATAACAAGAGCAATATTAAATATATGATTTGATGGAAAAAATTTGTCGTGTCTAAGCAGCAGCAGCCAAATTTGGCGATCCGTTGGATCCATTGGATGTGTGACTTGTCTGTTGGGTGAGTATAAGGGAATGAAATTTCTTCAGTCCAGAATTCCATGCCGGATTTCAAGCAAATCTGGGTAGGGACCCAGATCCTGGTCAACGTGAGCTCACGTTGACCAGTATCTGGGTCAAAATGGTACAGAATTAAATCTGGACCCGGGCCCAGATCGAATCTGGGCCCCTACCCAGACTATTTCGGGAATCACCCATTGAGTGATTCCCACCTAACGAAAACGAATATTCTTCTAATTAATAAAAAAACACATAAAAAGTATGAGTTTTCTATATGTATCCACTTCGGAATAAAATTTGTCAGTCGAGATGTGTCCGACTGACAGTTTTTATTCACTTAACTTACACCAAATATATTTCAACGGAATCTTAAAATTAGGCCTGCCGGTCAAAATAGGCCGGTAGGTGGCGCGGGTAGTCATTAAACAGACAGTTACTGTTTCTTCTTCTTTAGGGATTCCGAATTCCAAATTTGGCATTTAATAAAAGTATTCGTCCGTTGGGCATGATAAAAAAGTATTCATTCTATACGGAGTACTTTTTATTAACTTTCGATTCTATTCACTTTCCTTAGGTGGGAATCACTCATTTTGAGGCAGCTTTTCCCCCCTCCCCCTCGTACACCCATCGATTTGGGTCCTGTTAGTCTTATTGGTATAACACTCCAGCTGGAACTTCCTGGCTAAAGCAATCATCACGACAGAAAGGCAAGAGCAAGAGCTACGAACTTGTATCTAGTGAAAAACTCCACTTTTAATGGCGCGGATTTTTCAAATTTTGAAATCTCTACGGTCCGTGTACGAACCGTACCGGTAGTACGTAATGTAGTTAATTTCAACACAAATAAATCTCTCAAAAAGAGACATGGAGTCAAACAAGTATATCTCATCAGTATTCAACTGCCCATGTGGGGTTGTGCCCCAAAATGATTTGTGAATCCTGGTATGATCCAAGAGTTCCTATTTACCAAAACAAGCCTGAGCCATGAACATTTGAAGAAATATCATCCACATTTAAGCTAGGTACTAATGATGAAACGTCCAACATACTACTGTGGCAAATTCCTGCTGATTATTAAATTTTTTCCGTACGTATGAAAGGAAACTACAGTACTTTAACGTGCATATGTACATTTCTATGTACAGTACAGTACTGCAGATACAACCGATCGAGTCACATGGTTTTTTAGCACATTTATGTGTTTGGAATAATGAGACTCAGCAGGTCATGTATCTCTGTATGTAGGATTGGAGTATCTCTGTAAGTAGGATTGGAATATTCTTCTCAGGTTGTGTACTGTTAAGGCATAGGGCCAGTGACTACATCCAGCTCACATCTTATGGAAAATGACCAGAAAGGTTCATTCTTTCCTGTTTTCACAATCGAAGTTCGATACCTAAGATCGGAAGCGAAAACACAGTAAAGGTCCACATACTTTCTATGCAATCCTTTAATTAAGCTGTGTTGTTTTCAAGAAAAGACAGCAGAGATGTGCACATGATGAAGAGTCTTTGCTCACTTAATTGTACACAAACCTGTTCTCTGCTTAATCAACTACATAAGAAACAGTGATTCTACAGTGCTGTATTAGCGGCAGCCCGATCTTTCACTGCATGAAAAGAGCTATCTTGCTCTCCAGCAAGCTCACGCTCTTTATCTTATACTTTTAGATTAGTATTTCATTGTTCAACGTTAAACCTAGCATCAGTTGCCATGCAACCCATTGTAGAACTACAAACCTAAGATCTAACTGACTGCGCCGGAACCTGGTAGTTAGAATAGGTCTGATCGGGCTGTTGTTCACACGCGCAACACTCGATCGTAGTGGATATCAGAGAAATATTAGACCACAAAAGCCCGGTACCTCAACCGGACTGTAGCCATTGCTCCTGTTGCTCTTCTTTGCCTTTGGATTCAGTCAGCTTAGCAGCCACGTTCAGAAGGAAATTAACAGATTAGCAGTTGCAAACTTGCTGAAGCTTGCAAAAGAAGACAACAGTTGAAGCACACCGCCGCAAATAATCCAACAGAAGATCCATCAATCAACATCGACAACAGACGACAATCAATAATCCTCTAATTATTCAATTACAAGACAAAGACTACACTCGGACAAGCCGGAGTCCTTAATAGAAGCCCATGGCATTGGACAAGCCAATAGCAATATCCCCATCCAAGAATCACAAGTTCCCTAGATGATGCACATCTCAAGACCAAAACAGAATGTTCTACGTTCCGAGCAGACTTTGATTTCATTGACAGACATCCTGTTAGAAAGCAAGCTGTACTAACAAACCTCATGAGAACACCTGTTTGCAAATATGCAGTGAGCATAATCCTTAATTGGGGAAGGCGCAAGTGGGAAACTTGCTTTGAGTGTCTTGACAACAGCACGACATCACCCTCCCATGGACTCAAAGGGAAGAGAACAAATGGTGCACAAGAGTTCGATGAATCCCTTATAGTCGACGGCATGTTTCAATTCATTGAGGATCTAAAAAAACTATGCCAGCCTCAGTCAACTACGTCCCAGAACTGTTTCGGGGGGTTCAAATTTACTTCTCGCGCACAAATTTTGTGCGTGATTTTAACACGGCAATATTTCTGGACACCCTGAAATTTGCTACGTACATCGCGGCCAAGTGGCGGGCTATAAATAAACTCAGCACTATTTCTGTGTGCGTTATGCACATTACTCTACTCTTGAATAAAAATAATTTATTTCAGTCTCTAGCAGAACCCAATTATTATTCCGTACCAACAACACTTACTTCTATTCACGAATAAAAAAGAAATCTTGACTCAGTATTAATTCCAAATTATTAATCTACCAAACAACAATTCGATTCTGCTCTCCTAATTGTGAATTCTATTTCTCGACTACAATATTCCCTTTTTAAAATGTAGATTCTATTATGCTTGATTTATTCCTATTGCAACGTATTACGAATCCTCTATTATTTCTAATATTCTCAATATTAAGTTCATAATTAGTAGTATTTTTGTATTATGTATGTAATTTTATTTTCTACATTGGTTCACCATTAGATAAACTGGCATTCATCGATGCTGTTATTTCCGGATCAATATAGAACTTCCTTTTCTTTTTCTTTTTTGGTCCACTACAACTAGTGGAGCTGCTACTAGTAATATTTGCATCGCCATGCTTATTGTTGGTGTAATCTGTCAAACTTTCGTTCCTAAATCTGTCCCTCACCATTTCTTCCAATTTCCTTCCTGTTTCTGGGTGTTTTTGCATCTCGCCAATTTTGTCGCACAAGTCACTGAACAACTCTTGTCCTTCCTCCATCCATCCATTTCTGCTTCCACTGTCTGAATCGCAGAATTTTTTTGTCGCGGAATCGTGGCATCACCCTTTTGCCGATGCGGGTTCACCCATACATGATGCTCATTGTAGATCAGTATCAATGCAAATGCTTCATCTGCTACAGAAAATATATCACTCAGCAAGTGCCTCTCCTTCCGTTGTTTGAAATTGGAATTTGTCAGATTGATTGCCGACATTATTCTTGTAACAAAATAATAAAAATCTTCATTTTCTGCGTCATTTTATTTTCTGTATTGAGGGTTTAAAATACCTGTGTCCTCATATTCTGTGTCTTGAATAACAGCAACAGTACCAGGGAATGTGATAGGGACTCGACCTTTTCTGTAATCGTCTGTACGGAAGTATCATCAGTATAAACGGGCAGCATGTTAGTGTTGTCGGACCAAAAATAGATTCCAAAATTCCTAATTTCAACAACCAATTCTCCCGTCTGTATTTACCTATCCAGTTTTTTCTCGCTAATGTTTGTGAGTTGTGCCTCAATGCAGTCAGTACTGTCCCTACTCGTTTCCTATAAAAGGAACAGAATGACGCAAGTGGAATATTTGGTGGCTTCATAACCGCACTTGCTTTAACAGCTTTTTGTATTACATGCGCCGTTACCTTGTTATCGATAGGGAACTTCATGTTGTGGTACCAATGTTTTTTGATGTAATCTCTTAGCTGCTTGTCCAGTGTTTCAGTCATATCACTCAAAGCCTTAAGCATATCGTTGTCTGTTATAAGCCCATATTCGTCTGTAATTGTACTTACTGCTTGTTCTCTTGTGTCGCCGGCATTGTAACTCCCCTCTCCCTGCATTGTTGCCTCCGTTTGTTTATGTACCATTACTACCTTTCCCACCCCTATATGTGGTTCCCTCTCTTGTTGCCGTAAGTGTTTTGCCAGTTCCTGTGCCAATATGTCATGTGGGATTTTTTTCATGACATGTTCCGCAACATCCTCTATATTGCAGCATTCTCCGTTGGAAGTTTTCTCTACCACATTGGTTTTTGTTCCTTCTTTCTGTTGGTTCATTACTGTAGTGGTGGTTGTGTTGGTAATGCTCAGTGCTGGTTTGTTACTCTGGTTGATGGTGTTTTGTTCTTCCATGTTTGTAGTAGTAGAAATTGTGTTGTCGGTACCATTTTTTTTACTGTTGCCCTTTGTTGCGTTCATGGTTGTGGTATTACTGTTACACACTTTGTTAGTAATTGCCGTGCTTGTTTTAACTCTTTTTTTCTTACTGTTGTTGTCCCCTGTATTTTGATGATCACTGAGCTGGATGGATTTGTTGTTTCGAAGGGTCTTTCCCTCAGATTTTTTGCTTTGTCGTGTCTTTCTGAGAGCATTCATATTTTTATTTTATTTTCTGAATACGGTGTCGATCAAGAATCATGTGTTTCTTTTTGTGTGGTTTTGTGTGTGTATCTCGAGGTACTAATAATTTTTTTGGGTTCTTTCTTGTTCGTGTACAGTGTTTCATGTGTGTACGGTTTTTAAATTTTTGTGAGTGTGTGTGTGTGTGTGTGTGTGTACGGTGTTTTGTGTTTCATGTTTCGTGTTTTGTGTTTCGTGTGTGTGTTTGCTTACGGTGTTTCGTGTAGTATGTGTACGATGTTTTGTGTGTAGAGTTTTTCCGTGGGTTCTGTACTATGATGTTTGCCCTAACTTCTTCTGTGTGTTGTCTGGCTTGGGCGCACCCTTATATATTTGTAGAAGTAGATCACCACGTACCTGTGCAAGCCATCCCTCCGGCGCCATAATTTTTTCAAAAGGGAAACTTTTGAAAACACCACTAAGGTTATGTATTTCAATCCTCTAGTCACCTGCAGAATCTCATAGACTGCACCTAACACACTGTACTGTCTTGTGTGCCATTTGTATCTACAAACCACAACATTTTCTATACTGTGAGTGGCAAAGTTGTTCCCAATATGCATTTAAAAGTTGTTCCCAACATGCATTTAATGAGTCATGTGATATGCATTAACGTCCTGGCACGAAAACTTTGGTAGCCGTTACCAAATGAGACTGTTTGTGCCCTGTATTTGCACCCAAAATACCCTCATGTTTGCCATTTGGAGAGTCAAACCACAACATTTCCAGCATTCTGTGTGACAAAGTTGTTCCCAATATGCATTTGATGAGTCATGATAAATGTATTAATGGCTTGGACCGGATACTTTGGGAGTCATTACCCAATAAGTCAGTTTCTGCCCTGGAATTTAACCCAAAATACCCTCGTGTTTGCCATTTGGAGAGTCAAACCACAACATTTCCAGCATTCTGTGTGACAAAGTTGTTCCCAATATGCATTTGATGAGTCATGATAAATGTATTAATGGCTTGGACTGGATACTTTGGGAGTCATTACCCAATAAGTTAGTTTGCGCCCAGGAATTGAACCAAAAATACCCTCATGTTTGCCATTTGGAGAGTCAAACCACAACATTTCCAGCATTCTCTGTGACAATGTTGCTATCACGCGCTACGTTTGTGATAGCTTCAGTAGCTAACCTACTTGTAGTAATGGATGCGAAATGCTTGTAGTTCATTGGTGTGTTGGTGGGTTAAGCAGTGCTAGAGGGGGATCTGGAACTCTGGTGCTATTGCCCAGAGGCTAGTCCCTTAGTTTGCTTTGCCCACACACACCGGCGTACAGTCGGGCTTAACAGCTTGGGCTGTTAAGCCTCTGGCTGTTAAGCCTTATCTGCGGGCGTTGGTGGGCTATTTAATTCTACTACTAATCGGTTTAGGAGCAAAAGAGTGAGCTGTGGGCTTGTATTCTGCTGGGGGAATCCTCTACACGCTTGTTAGCGCTTAGCCTGTAATTTGCAGAGATTTTCGATGCTTGCAAGATTAGCTTGCAGAATTCGCTTGCAGAATTCGATGCTTGCAGAATTCGATGAGCTTATTGCTGTAAGATTTGTACTGTACCTACGGGGAATGTTCCGTACGCACCGATGTTGATGATTGCTGATACAGTGAGATCTTTCTTGTAGTACGTGCGCTGTACCGGTATACTCAAGGTTGTTCCCCGGTCTGCTGGTCTGTACTTCACTACCATTCCCCTCATCCGGTTTGCTACATCAATTCCCAATATGCATTTGATGAGTCATGATAAATGTATTAATGGCTTGGACCAGATTCTTTGGAAGTCAATACCCAATAAGTTAGTTTGTGCCCTGGAATTGCACCCAAAATACCCTCATGTTTGCCATTTGGAGAGTCTTATCCCATCATTTCTAGCATTTTGTTGGTAAAAGTTGTTCCCAATATGCATTTGATGACTCATGATAAATGTATTCCTGGCTTGAACCGGATACTTTTGGATTCATTACCCAATAAGCTAGTTTGTTCCCTGGAATTGCACCAAAAATACCCTCATGTTTGCCATTTGGAGAGTCAAACCACAACATTTCTGGCATTCTTTGGGGCAAAGCTGTTCCCAATATGCATTTGATGAGTCATGATAAATGTATTAATGGCTTGGACCGGATACTTTGTGAGTCCTTACCCAATAAGTCAGTTTGTGCCCTGGAATTGCACCCAAAATACCCTCATGTTTGCCATTTGGAGAGTCAAACCACAACATTTCCAGCATTCTGTGTGACAAAGTTGTTCCCAATATGCATTTGATGAGTCATGATAAATGTATTAATGGCTTGAACCGGATACTTTGGGAGTCATTACCCAATAAGCTAGTTTGTACCCTGGAATTTAATCCAAAATACTCTCATGTTTGCCATTTGGAGAGTCAAACCACAACATTTCCAGCATTCTGTGTGACAAAGTTGTTCCCAATATGCATTTGATGAGTCATGATAAATGTATTAATGGCTTCGACTGGATACTTTTGAAGTTATAACCCAATAAGTTAGTTTGCGCCCAGGAATTGCGCCCAAAATACCCTCATGTTTGCCATTTGGAGAGTCAAACCACAACATTTCCAGCATTCTGTGTGACAATGTTGTTCCCAATATGCATTTGATGAGTCATGATAAATGTATTCATGGCTTGGACCGGATACTTTGGAAGTCATTACCCAATAAGTTAGTTTGCGCCCCAGAATTGCACCAAAAATACCCCCATGTTTGCAATTTGGAGAGTCCAATCCCAGCATTTCTAGCATTTTGTTGGTAAAAGTTGTTCCCAATATGCATTTGATGAGTCATGATAAATGTATTCCTGGCTTGGACCGGATACTTTTTGAGTCATTACCCAATGAGTTAGTTTTTGCCCAGGAATTGCACCCAAAATACCCTCATGCTAGTATGTATCTAGTACAACAAGCATGTAGGAATCTACTGGCGTAGAAACCTACTCAGATTCAATACTAGTGTGTATCTAGCACAAAAAGCATGTAGTAATTGGTGGAGTTGTTAGTTGAACGTTAAACACTAACCCTAATCCTAAGAGTTGACAACGTAACCTTCTAGACGGAGTTTATGTGGGGGGGGTTTGGGGGGGGGAAAATACGTAGAAATATTAAAAAAATCTGTTTTTAACAAGTAGACTTGGTACAAACGCTACGACTAAAAATCATTAAAAACAGTACCCAAATAATTATTTACGGAAATGAGATGCTTCTTCTAAAAGCAATAGTAATATCTAGTGGCGCGCGCTCATTTTTATGGTAGCAAACTCTCATTTTTTTGGTTGCAAGTAACCATAAGATTTAACCTGAATAAAGAAAAAAATCATACGATTAAAATCTGTCTTAGATCAAGTTGGTCGTCACGTCATTGTCATTGTCGTGGCGAAATTAATTTTCGTTTCTCCCCTAAGCTACGAACGCAAAGCCGTTCAACAAAATCGATACCGCCTCCTCATTGCGGACATTTTGGTACCAGTTTGGTCTCCTAGCTCCCAATATTCAGGGAGATATCAATTTTTTACTGTCACCATTCTTGGTTTCATTGACGATGACGACGGCAAAAATTAATTTTCGTTGCTCCCCTAAGCTACGAACGCAAAGCCGTTTGACATAATCGATACCACCTTGTCATTGCGGACATTTTGGTACCAGTTTGGTCTACTATCTCCCAATACTCAGGGAGATATCAAGTTTTTACTGTCACCATTGTTCTTGTTCTTGGTTCATTGTTGTTGATTCTTTGTTTGCTTCTTTTGTTTGAAGTCGATCGAACGAGCGCGCGCGAATGCACGAATGAGACACGAGTGAATGAATGAGACACGAATGAGACGCGAGTGAATGAATGAGACGCGAATGAGTCTCGGGACCGATCGTACGTACGAGTCATATTGCTTCTGCAGGAATGGACTAACATGATTGGAGATGGGAATGGAAGTGGGAATGAGAATTACCACTTACCGATTCCGGTTCTCCTTCTTACTAAAAATAGGGCTTTATGTACCGGACATACAGGGCGCAAGGTAATCTATACAGCCCATTGGTACAAAGGACACGTGCAGCATCGAAGTATTAGCGGGTCGATGCCGATTATTAGTGATTTAGTGTGTGCATTGGAGTATTAGCAGTCCGATGCACCAATATGGTGATTTTAGTAAAAGAGCAATTTTTCTGCTCACAATTTCAAGTAACAATTTCATGTAATAACCAAACAAGTTAAACTACCAAATACCGACTGTTCACCTCCATATTTTCAGAGCCCTCCAAACATCTTTTTCCATTACCGGTACGAAAACAAAAAGTGGAAAAAGAAGCAAGCAAGAGATCTAATCGTGAGATGGAGACTCAAATAATATTACTTTTGAAAACTCCTGCAAAAAAAAGAGGCTTATCTAAACACCCCAAAAAAAACCTTGGAGAACCAGATGTTTTTAATGGAATTAAAATAACAGCTTTTTACCTGATTCTTCTGGCTATGCCTGCGCGCGCACGCGCGCGCATGCCAGCCGCGGATAAGGGACAGACAATAAAAACAAAAATAGGGGTAAAGGACGGACCAAAAAACGGAAAAAGGACAGACCATAAAAAAGGAAAAAGGACAGACCATAAAAACGGAAAAAGGACAGACCATAAAAACGGAAAAAGCACAGACCATAAAAACGGAAAAAGGACAGACCATCAAGTACATGCCAAGCAGTACAAGTACTACTACAGGTACGGTACTACTACCAGTAGTAATGCAAGTACCACATAGACAGTACACACTAATTTGCAATTAACAAATAGAAATTCAGATATTTTGTGTGATTGAACCATGAATATTGTTCCTGTTATGGATGAGATGAATCATGAAAGAAACAGAAGTGAGTTATCTGTCATAGTTTGTCTGTCACCACCTAATTAGTGCATTGAGGAACTGGATTTGGAGGGAAAATACACACTAATTTGCAATTAACAAATAGAAAATCAGATATTTTGTGTGATTGAACCATGAATATTGTTCCTGTTATGGATGAGATGAATCATGAAAGAAACAGAAGTGAGTTATCTGTCATAGTTTGTGTGTCACCACCTAATCAGTGCATTGGGGTACTGGATTTGGAGAAAAAATACACACTAATTTGCAATTAAAAAATAGAAATTCAGATATTTAGTGTGATTGAACCATGAATATTGTTCCTGTTATGGATGAGATGAATCATGAAAGAAACAGAAGTGAGTTATCTGTCATAGTTTGTGTGTCACCACCTAATCAGTGCATTGGGGTACTGGATTTGGAGAAAAAATACACACTAATTTGCAATTAAAAAATAGAAAATCAGATATTTTGTGTGATTGAACCATGAATATTGTTCCTGTTATGGATGAGATGAATCATGAAAGAAACAGAAGTGAGTTATCTGTCATAGTTTGTCTGTCACCACCTAATTAGTGCATTTGGGTACTAAGAATTTTCAACACCAAAAAGGTTACATGGGGAGACCAATCTTGCTACTGCCATAACTTTGCTTCCAGAGGGAGTTAGAAGGTTCTACAGGTACCAGCGCCCATCTACATGCATTGTTGTCGACGTTTGAGCTATCTATCGATTCAAACGATTGGCAGGGGGGCTCTCGCTAGCAAAATTCGTGTAAATTGTGTAAGCATTTTCAACAACAAAATGTCGCCTGGGAATACCAAGCTTCACTTGATTCGTAGTATAGATCACTTGGTAAGATCGGTATGAACGTATGTAGCTTGCTTGCTTGTACTAGTTTTCAACTGCGCATTTTAAAGGAAAATCTCGCGCGAATGACGTCACTTGATTGGTAGTATAGATTGATTGGTAAAATAAGTATGAAGGTAGCTAACTACAGTATGAGTGTGTACTGGATTGGGGGGCGGGGGGGGGGGGGGGGGGACTAATATTTTAAAAAAAGTTTCCTTAACATTCACCCCCTCAAAAGTGAAGTATGACTCAAGCATGGTATGTAGTATGAGTATGTACTGGATCTAAGAACAAATCTTTTGAAACTGAGTTATATTTTGGTCGGGGATTGGCAGGATTTGCACTGTCTTCAAGTTTGGTGGGTTTTTTGGTTGATGATTGAGTTAATTTTAGGTTGGGAATGGGCAGGATTTGCACTGTCTTCAAATCTTGTGAGTTTTTGGGTTGATGACTGAGTTATAGTTTGGTCGGGGATTGGCATGATTTGCACTGTCTTCAAGACTGGTGGGTTTTTGGGTTGATGTCTGAGTTATAGTTTGGTTGGGGATTGGCAGGATTTGCACTGTCTTCAAATCTGGTGGGTTTTTTTGTGTTGATGACTGAGTTATAGTTTGGTCGGGGATTGGCAAGATTTGCACTGTCTTCAAATCTGGTGGGTTTTTGGGTTGGTGACTGAGTTATAGTTTGGTCGGGGATTGGTAGGATTTGCACTGTCTTCAAATTTGGTGAGTTTTTGGGTTGATGTATGAGTTATATTTTGATCAGGGATTGGCAAGATTTGCACTGTCTTCAAATCTGGTGAGTTTTTGGAAAGATGACTGAGTTATATTCTGGTCGGGGACTGGCAGGATTTGCACTGTCTTCAAATCTGGTGGGTTTTTTTTGGGTTGATGACTGAGTTATAGTTTGGTTGGGGATTGGCAAGATTTGCACTGTCCTCAAATCTGGTGTGTTTTTTGGATGATGATTGAGTTCATTTTAGGTTGGGGATGGGCAGGATTTGCACTGTCTTCAAATATGGCGAGTTTTTTGATTGATGACTGACTTATATTTTGGTCGCAGATTGGCAGGATTTGCACTGTCTTCAAATCTGGTGAGTTTTTGGGTTGATGACTGACTTATATTTTCGTCGGGGATTGACAGGATTTGCACTGTCTTCAAATCTGGTGAGTTTTTGGGTTGATGACTGCTGAGTTATAGTTTGGTCGGGGATTGGCAAGATTTGCACTGTATTCGAATCTGGTGAGTTTTTGGGTTGATGACTGAGTTATAGTTTGGTTGGGGATTGGCAAGATTTGCACTGTCTTCACATCTGTTGAGTTTTTGGGTTGAGGATTGAGTTAATTTTAGGTTGGGGATTGGCAAGATTTGCACTGTCTTCAAATCTGGTGGGTTTTTGGGTTGATGACTGAGTTATAGTTTGGTTGGGGATAGGCAGGATTTGCACTGTCTCCATGTTTGGTGGGGTTTTGGGTTGACCACTGAGTTATAGTTTGGTCGGGGATTGGCAGGATTTGCACTGTCTTCAAGTTTGGTGGGTTTTTTGGTTGATGATTGAGTTAATTTTAGGTTGGGAATGGGCAGGATTTGCACTGTCTTCAAATCTTGTGAGTTTTTGGGTTGATGACTGAGTTATAGTTTGGTCGGGGATTGGCATGATTTGCACTGTCTTCAAGACTGGTGGGTTTTTGGGTTGATGATTGAGTTATAGTTTGGTTGGGGATTGGCAAGATTTGCACTGTCCTCAAATCTGGTGGGTTTTTTGGTTGATGATTGAGTTCATTTTAGGTTGGGGATGGGCAGGATTTGCACTGTCTTCAAATCTGGCGAGTTTTTGGGTTGATGATTGAGTTCATTTTAGGTTGGGGATGGGCAGGATTTGCACTGTCTTCGAATCTGGTGGGTTTTTGGGTTGATGATTGACTTCATTTTAGGTTGGGGATGGGCAAGATTTGCACTGTCTTCAAATATGGTGAGTTTTTGGATTGATGACTGACTTATAGTTTGGTCGGGGATTGGCAAGATTTGCACTGTCTTCACATCTGTTGAGTTTTTGGGTTGAGGATTGAGTTAATTTTAGGTTGGGGATTGGCAAGATTTGCACTGTCTTCAAATCTGGTGGGTTTTTGGGTTGATGACTGAGTTATAGTTTGGTTGGGGATGGGCAGGATTTGCACTGTCTCCATGTTTGGTGGGGTTTTGGGTTGACCACTGAGTTATAGTTTGGTCGGGGATTGGCAGGATTTGCACTGTCTTCAAGTTTGGTGGGTTTTTTGGTTGATGATTGAGTTAATTTTAGGTTGGGAATAGGCAGGATTTGCACTGTCTTCAAATCTTGTGAGTTTTTGGTTTGATGACTGAGTTATAGTTTGGTCGGGGATTGGCATGATTTGCACTGTCTTCAAGACTGGTGGGTTTTTGGGTTGATGATTGAGTTATAGTTTGGTTGGGGATTGGCAAGATTTGCACTGTCCTCAAATCTGGTGGGTTTTTTGGTTGATGATTGAGTTCATTTTAGGTTGGGGATGGGCAGGATTTGCACTGTCTTCAAATCTGGTGGGTTTTTGGGTTGATGATTGAGTTCATTTTAGGTTGGGGATGGGCAGGATTTGCACTGTCCTCAAATCTGGTGGGTTTTTTGGTTGATGATTGAGTTCATTTTAGGTTGGGGATGGGCAGGATTTGCACTGTCTTCAAATCTGGTGGGTTTTTGGGTTGATGATTGAGTTCATTTTAGGTTGGGGATGGGCAGGATTTGCACTGTCTTCGAATCTGGTGAGTTTTTGGGTTGATGACTGACTTATATTTTGGTCGCAGATTGGCAAAATTTGCACTGTCTTCACATCTGTTGAGTTTTTGGATTGAGGATTGAGTTAGTTTTAAGTTGGGGATTGGCAAGATTTGCACTGTCTTCAACTCTGGTGAGTTTTTGGGTTGATGACTGAGTTATAGTTTGGTTGGGGATTGGCAGGATTTGCACTGTCTTCAAGTCTTGTGAGTTTTTGGGTTGATGCCTGAGTTATAGTTTGGTCGGGGATTGGAATGATTTGTACTCTCTTCAAA
The DNA here is from genome assembly GCA_037355745.1 of Pseudo-nitzschia multiseries. Lineage (NCBI taxonomy): Eukaryota > Bacillariophyta > Bacillariophyceae > Bacillariales > Bacillariaceae > Pseudo-nitzschia > Pseudo-nitzschia multiseries. Next base: position 10,071,402 of record CM074785.1, on the reverse strand, counting down.
TCTGGTGGGTTTTTTGATTGATGATTGAGTGAATTTTAGGTTGGGGATGGGCAGGATTTGCACTGTCTTCAAGTTTGGTGGGTCTTTGGGTTGACGATTGAGTTAATTTAAGGTTGGGGATGGGCAGGATTTGCACTGTGTTCAAATCTGGTGGTTTTTTTTATTGATGATTGAGTTAATTTAAGGTTGGGGATGGGCATGAGTTGCACTGTCTTCAAATCTGTTGGGTTTTTGGGTTGATGGCTGAGTTTTAATTTGCTTGGGGATTGGCGAAATTTGCACTGTCCTCAATTCTGGTGAGTTTTTGGGTTGATGACTGAGTTATAGTTTGGTCGGGGATTGGAATGAATGGTACTCTCTTCAAATCTGGTGGGTTTTTTGATTGATGATTGAGTTATAGTTTGGTAAGGGATTGGCATGATTTGCACTGTCTTCAAATCTGGTGGGTTTTTTGATTGATGATTGAGTAAATTTAAGGTTGGGGATGGGCAGGATTTGCACTGTCTTCAAATCTGGTGGGTTTATGGGTTGATGACAGTGTTTCAATTTGCTTGGGGATTGGCAAAATTTGCACTGTCTTCAATTCTGGTGAGTTTTTGGGTTGATGACTGAGTTATAGTTTGGTCAGGGATTGGCATGATTTGCACTGTCTTCAAATCTGGTGGGTTTTTGGGTTGATGGTTGAGTAAATTTTAGGTTGGGGATGGGCAGGATTTGCACTGTCTTCAAATCTGGTGGGTTCATGGGTTGATGACCGAGTTATAGTTTGGTTAGGGATTGGCAAGATTTTCACTGTCTTCAAATCTTGTGAGTTTTTGGGTTGATGACTGAATTATAGTTTGGTCAGGGATTGGCAGGATTTGCACTGTCTTCAAGTCTTGTGAGTTTTTGGGTTGATGACTGAGTTATAGTTTGGTCGGGTATTGGCATGATTTGTAATCTCTTCAAATCTGGTGGGTTTTTTGATTGATGATTGAGTTAATTTTAGGTTGGGGATGGGCAGGATTTGCACTGTCTTCAAGTTTGGTGAGTCTTTGGGTTGATGATTGAGTTAATTTAAGGTTGGGGATGGGCAGGATTTGCACTGTCTTCAAATCTGGTGGGTTTATGGGTTGATGACCGCGTTATAGTTTGGTTGAGGATTGGCAAGATTTTCACTGTCTTCAAATCTGATGGGTTTTTGGATTGATGACTGAGTTATATGTTGGTCAGGGATTGGCAAGATTTGCACTGTCTTCAAATCTGGTGAGTTTTTGGGTTGATGACTGAGTTATAGTTTGGTTGAGGATTGGCAAGATTTTCACTGTCTTCAAATCTGCTGGGTTTTTGGATTGATGACTGAGTTATATGTTGGTCAGGGATTGGCAAGATTTGCACTGTCTTCAAATCTGGTGAGTTTTTGGGTTGATGACTGAGTTATAGTTTGGTTGGGGATTGGCAGGATTTGCACTGTCTTCAAGTTTGTTGGGTTTTTGGGTTGATGATTGAGTTCATTTTAGGTTGGGGATGGGCAGGATTTGCACTGTCTTCAAATCTTGTGAGTTTTTGGGTTGATGACTGAGATAGTTTGGTCAAGGATTGGCAGAATTTGCAAAGTCTTCAAATCTGGTGGGTTTTTGGGTTGATGACTGAGTTATAGTTTGGTAAGGGATTGGCATGATTTGCACTGTCTTCAAATCTGGTGGGTTTTTTGATTGATGATTGAGTTAATTTAAGGTTGGGGATGGGCAGGATTTGCACTGTTTTCAAATCTGGTGGGTTTATGGGTTGATGACCGAATTAGTTTGGTTAAGGATTTGCAAGATTTTCACTGTCTTCAAATCTGGTGAGTTTTTGGATTGATGACTGAGTTATATGTTGGTCGGGGATTGGCATGATTTGCACTCTCTTCAAATCTGGTGAGTTTTTGGGTTGATGACTGAGTTATAGTTTGGTCGGGGATTGGCAGGATTTGCACTGTCTTCAAATCTGGTGGGTTTTTGGGTTGATGATTGAGTTCATTTTAGGTTGGGGATGGGCAGGATTTGCACTGTCTTCAAATCTGGTGAGTTTTTGGGTTGATGACTGAGATAGTTTGGTCGAGGATTGGCAGAATTTGCAAAGTCTTCAAATCTGGTGGGTTTTTGGGTTGATGACTGAGTTATAGTTTGGCGGGGGATTGGCAAGATTTGCACTGTCTTCAAATCTGGTGAGTTTTTGGGTTGATGACAGAGATAGTTTGGTCGAGGATTGGCAGAATTTGCACAGTCTTCAAATCTGGTGGGTTTTTGGGTCGATGACTGAGTTATAGTTTGGCCGGGGATTGGCAAGATTTGCACTGTCTTCAAATCTGGTGAGTTTTTGGGTTGATGACTGAGTTATAGTTTGGTTGGGGATTGGCAAGATTTGCACTGTCTTGAAATCTGGTGGTTTTTTTGGTTGATGATTGAGTTCGTTTTAGGTTGGGGATGGGCAGGATTTTTACTGTCTTCAAGTTTGGTGGGTTTATGGGTTGATGACTGAGGTATAGTATGGTCGGGGATTTGCAGGATTTGTAGTGTCTTCAAATCTGGTTGATTTATGGGTTGATGATTGAGTTAATTTTAGGTTTGGGATGGGCAGGATTTGCACTGTCTTCAAATCTGGTGGGTTTATGGGTTGATGACTGAGTTATAGTTTGGTTGGGGATTGGCAGGATTTGCACTGTCTTTAAATCTGGTGGGTTTTTGGGTTGATGGTTGAGTAAATTTTAGGTTGGGGATGGGCAGGATTTGCACTGTATTCAAACCTGGTTAGTTTTTTGGTTGATGACTAAGTTATAGTTTGGTCGGGGATTGGCAGGATTTGCACTGTCTTCAAATCTGGTGAGTTTTTGGGTTGATGAGTGAGTTAATATTAGGTTGGGGATGGTCAGGATTTGCACTGTCTTCAAATAATTGGTATGATTGAGAAGAACATAGACAGCTTGCTTGTAGATCTGGTAGCTCGTAATTACCGGTAGCTCCTACAACTTGCTTGTTCGAATGTAACCCCACCCCTATGAATGTAGATACCTTGCTGATAGCTTACACATAAATTTGGTTGGTTGGCTAATTGTAGAATTGGTTCTGGTAAGAATTGGTGGTACAGATCAGAACACCTTTGGTAAATCTGATCTTACTTGATGCACACGCGTTATCGTACGAGTACTTCTTACCATAACTTTACTGACACATACTTACAATACATACAGTAACTACCTATTCAACAACTCCACAGGGCCCCTGCAAAGCACTAATCTACTCGCGTAGAAACCTACACTTTTCAATACTAGTATGTATCTAGTACAAAAAGCGTGTAGTAATCTACTCGCGTAGAAACCTACTCAGATTCAATACTAGTGTGTATCTAGTACAAATAGCATGTAGTAATCTACTCACGTAGAAACCTACGCTGATTCAATACTAGTACATATCTAGTACAAAAAGTGTGTAGTAATCTACTTGCGTAGAAACCTACGTGGATTCAATACTAGTATGTATCTAGTACAAATAGCGTGTAGTAATCTACTGGCATAGAAACCTACGCTGATTCAATACTAGTATGTATTTAGTACAACAAGCGTGTAGGAATCTACTGGCATAGAAACCTACTTGGATTCAATACTAGTGTGTATCTAGTACAAAAAGTGTGTAGTAATCTACTGGCGTAGAAACCTACGCTGATTCAATACTAGTACGTATCTAGTACAAAAAGTGTGTAGTAATCTACTCGCATAGAAACCTTCGTGGATTCAATACTAGTATGTATCTAGTACAAAAAGCGTGTAGTAATCTACTTGCGTAGAATCCTACGCAGATTCAATACTAGTTGTTGAATTACTAAAAATACGTAATACGTAAACGTAGAATTTACGTATACGTGAAACGTAATACGTAAACGTAATACGTAAAACGTAATACGTAAACGTAATACGTAAAACGTAATACGTAAAAGTACGATTTACGTATACAAGGGAATTCCCGTAAACGCAATTCCAAGAAGAAGTACGATTCCAAAGTGTTCTAGATCTTTTATCACGAGGAGAGCGCAGTAAGTAAAATATACATAAGCTCACGTGAGTATCAAGAGATACTTAAAGCACTGAGTATCGAACGCTGAGTAGCGAAATCCCAATACGAGTATCTATGAGTAACGAACTCTCGATACGCGTATTCCCACACAAAAGAAAGACAATTCAGTAAATGAGAGAACAATATGGTCCAGAAACAATCCGATCATAATCTTATCAATAACTCTTTCCAACACCGTAAAAAGAGCAAAATAACGTAAATACTAAAAGAAATCAAATTAACAAACATTGCCGTACAGCTTTGGTCTTATTAGTTATTGATAAGATTAACACACACCCCAATGCCAGAGGGAACACAAACCGAAGGAATCCCCAGCCCCACAACGAGAGGAGTTACCCCTGACACCAGCATCGACAATTCCAGAAACATAGGCTCCACCGCAATCCGGGATCTAAGAGACCAACTGGTAGAACTCGAACATTACCACAGGGATATCCTTGAGTACACCGAAGAACAAAACACGCAATTGCAAACACAGAACAGGTTGCTATACGACTATACCGAAGACAGTGAGGATAGTGATACTGACGACGAGATGTCCAAGAAGAAAGACCATCACGCGTCGCTCAAGGACCACTTAGATGAGGCACAGACTAAACCGATAGCGGTACCGACGAGCATAGAGGTATACGAGTTCAAGAAGGCACTAGCGAACGCATTAGCAGAGGTACCCTCCATCAAATACATCCAGGGAGGGGGTTACGCATTTCTACTGGAAACAGAAGCACAGTACCACTCAAGGGACCCCCATGCGCCATTCCCAGAGGCTCCGCAGGAACCACAAGAACTCGATAGTACCATCGAGCTCACCTCCGACACCTACAAACTATGGAAGCGGAGCCGGGCCCTTTACGTAGAGTGGAACAAATACGACAGGGAAGCCCTACTACTTACAGACAAGAAATTCCCCAACATGCTTGGAGACCTGAAGGACCCGGGCTCGGACGCCTTTCCCAGGGGGACTACGGTAAACGAAGCCTTCCAAGCCATGGAGGAGGACCTATGTACTACCGACGCCCAGCATCAGCTCACTCGGGAACTCACCAAGAAAATGAATGCTTTGTCGTACACACCGAGCCCAATTGGGCCCAAGGAGTACTTCCGGCAACTCACTAAGTATCAACATCAAATCAACTTACTCCCAGAGACGGCGGACGTCACGGAGGCGCAAATGATTGATTATTCACGTGAGGCTTTTGCACGCAGCAAACACGACCCCATCACCCTACACCGAGTGGACGAGGACTGGAAGAAACACAGAGACACGATGGTTAAGTGTGGTTTCACCCAATACAAGAAGTTCTGGGGACTACGCCTGAAGGAGCTATACAGCAGCTACCACAACAAGTCGGCTACAGCAAACCTAGCCGATATTCAGACTGATCAACGCTTCACCGAAATCGAAAACAAGCAACGGGATCTGGCCAATGTATGTCACGAAATTTACTCCCACGTCACTGAAACAGCCACTGCGGCCTCAACGATGACAATGTCCAATCAATGGGAAACAGCAATGGCGGTCCTCCAAGCCGACGTGAACCGTCTCAAGTCGGCTGACGCAAGCCGCACCACCAGGCAAGACACACGCCAACCAACCCAACAGGAGTGGAAACAATACAAGTATTATTGCCACTCATGTGGGGTGAATCTCACCCACGACAGTCGGAGTTGCTACCGTAGGAGCAACAGGGCCGGACACCAGGAAGGGGCCACATATGACAACCAAATGGGTGGGGCCACCAAGAACAATGATCGCTGGCTGCAGTGGAATGGGCCCGACCCCAACAAGAGCGGCCGGACTATGATAGTCGACACTCCCCTACGCTCTTGACGGCGTGGGAGGGAACACAAAAGTAGCATACTTAAACAACCTAGTAATCATGATTCACAGTTACTCAGTATCCTACGTGATCCCTCGAGTGAAACCCTTCCTCGACCACCGAGATGAAAAGAATCCACTGTGTAACGCGTATTCGTACATACTAAGCGGGCGTATAGCACGAAAAGTCATAAGGGCAAATAACCTTATTCGTAAGGTTATTTATCAATGAATAATCGTTGGCGCTTTTATGTGGATTGCCTCTTAGCGGGATTTTTCCTCTCAGCTCACTCTTCGAAGAATTAACAACTCTAAAACACTACCATGCCCTAAAATCTATGTACAACCTAGTACTAATTCTACGTAATAAGGTACAAATACGGTGATATTCCAATGGGAATATCACAGTGAATTACACGGTAATACGATACCAAGAAAGACCGATCGAAGATGGTTTTTCGTGTGCTTTGTGTCTTATTTTACATGTGTTTTGTATGCTTAAAATTACACGATACGACGAGTAATTTACCGACGAGTAATTAACCTGTCAATCGACAAAGGCAAGGACGATCGAATTGTAACAAAGGTCTTACTCACTAAATCAATCGACCAAAAGGACGATTGCGATTTGTTTGTTTGTTACGACACACTTTTTATAGTTTATCAGACCCACAGCACTCTCTACGAGCTGTGGAGGACCCAATGGCGTTTAACGAAACGCAGTTGAGCTCGAAGACCAGACGAATCCGGATTAGCCTGATCAGCTACCGGCATCAACCCTCAAGGATGTAAAAGGGGCGGTTGCTTGTGGAGCCCTGGAATAGACCAACACCAGGGCGGCCTCCCTTGAAAGAAGAGGCCTAAGACTCGAACCAAGGTGGTGGCTCCACCGGGATACGAGATCCAGCAAAACAAGCAAGGGAAAAGACACTGGACGATTCAGCTGAACGAATCGCCCAGGTTGGCATCAGTTGAAAGGAATCAATATCCAATCTGAGAACACTGATCTTTCACTGAAAACAAGAACGATGTGAGCCAGAAGATTGAGCCTGAAGTATTCTGTGGTGAAACAGATTGGAAGTAACAGATTGCAAAGAGCATCTGCCCGGAAGGAACAGATTGCAAAGAGCATCTGCCCGCGAGAACGAAAAATCGAAAGATATGAGAACACCAAATCGCGAAAGATCGAAAGATCCAATACGGAAAAGAGAACACTAAATTCTCAGGAAACAATCTTTCAACCTTCCACCACAGAAATACAGATTGAGCAAAATCCCAAGAAAAGATAGGAAAGCTCACAATCTTGATTTGCAACAAAAGCAAAAGCTCACACAAATACAGACAAACGGAACGAAAACTCGATCCGAACACAAAAGTATAACGAAACAGGAACGAAAATTTGATCCGGATAAATACAGAACGACAGTCACGATTAATACCCATCTCTCACATCCAAACCCCGATTACCCTCTCTCTCCACATACCACCTCCGAATATCCTAAAACGAATATCCCGAAACGAATATTTCGAACCTTCCCTACGAATCGACCATCCATACTCCATCACAAAATATAATTCGAAACTTCGTTTGAAATATTGCACTCCACCATGGTACGAACCAGAGCGCACGAAAATAGTGATATAGAAGAAACAAAAATGGAGGTGGATCAAGATCCGAGTGGCCCTGATGGAGAAGAGGACGAGGATTCCGAAAAGTACCCAGATAGTGAAGAGGAGTTCGATGCAAGGATCATGAGAGTAATGGAAAGGGCAATGACTGATCCAGAAACAAACTCAACTTGGAAAAGAGTCATCGACAAGGAAGTAAAGAGAAGGATCAGAAAGATACAAGATGCTGTGGAGCAACACAGAAATCCAAATAACGTCAATCAGGGCGATAGTGATAGCGATAACAGCAATGAAGATGAGAACCAACAAGACGTCGACCTAAGGGCTGAACGACACGGAAGGAGATCATCCCAACCAAAAATAAAAATCAGGGGATTCAACAGTGGAAGATTTCTGAATCCAGAACAGCTTGCCTTTAGAAGCAGCTTGATGGATTTTGGTATCAACTATGAATCAGCTGAAGAAATTATGAGGGGAGGGATGTCTAATATCCGCGAAATTACAGACCTCAACAAGGAAAGCATCAAATCATTCATGCACGGATTGAAATCTATCAGTCCGGACTGTCCTAATCCAAAAAGTATCCACTATGGTAACAGGCTATCATCGAGGCTCCTAACTTGGGCAAACTGGGCCCGGTATCAACCATTGATTGGAGTCAAGCCAAGGGCTATCGACTGGAACGCAAACCCAAACAACCTGGAACTGCAGCAATTCAGAATCAAGATGATGGAATCAAGTGTGAAATCACAGGAAAAGGCAACTCCACCCGAGCTAAAGGATCTAACAAAATTCAGGGAATGGGAGGAAGGATTCCGACAAAACCTGAGGTACATATTCAACTCTGAGGGATTCCCAATCTTATATGTCATAAGACCCCAAGAAAAGGAAGAAGTTACTGATGAAGCTAGGGCTGGAACAGTCAGACAAAGTACGACAGATGCTTATCCAACTTGGAGTGATTACAATGAAAGATGTGGCGTCCTATCAGGTCATCAGTACCATGAAGACAACAATGTTGTCTGGAGGTTGCTATGTGACGCAACAAGAAAGGGTCCTGGTTGGGAATATGTTGCGCATTTTCAAAACACTGCACTGAATTCTGGCAATGCCAGAAACGCTTTCATTTCTCTCATGCAACATGCTTACACTGATACCAATATCACTATGGTTCTGAATAAGACATATCAGGATATGAAAGAATCACACTACACTGGAGATTCCAAGGGATATGACTGGAACAAGCACAAGCGCAACTGGACTGCTTTTCATGGAACAATTCTGAGATTTGAAAAGAATCATAATGAAAGGAGGTTTGTTTGGGATTTTATCAATTCAATCAGTGATGAGCGACTTGATGCTGCAAAAGCAGATGCAATTGATGAGAGCAAAGACTATCGTGACAACTTCAATGAATGTTTGATTCTATTCACCAATCGTCTTGGATTGAAAAAGCTTGCAACCGGGAAGAGTAAAAGAGGTTCCAGAAGTTTGTATTCTATGGGCACAACCAGCAACAAAAAGCAAAAGACAACTGGAACCTTTACAGGAAAAGTTGAGTGCAAGCCTTACCCAACAAGTGTTTATAAAACAATGTCAAAAGAACAGCGCCAGGAGCTTTACCAAATGAGACAGGCTAAAAAGAAAAGAAATCTCAAGGCTGCTGAGACTAAAAAGAAAGAAACTGAAAATGAAGGCGCGGGTGACAGTTTTGGATCAAAATCTAAGAAATGACATAATAACCGGATACTATCACTAGAACACAAATTGTTAAAAATGGTGAGCCGGTCATTATACCAGATGAATGTTCCTGTAGGTTTTGATGATGGGGAAAATGAAGAAGGATATTGTGAGTTAGACTCACATGCAGATACTACCGCAGCAGGAAGCAATATGGTATTGCTGAATCCTGATCAAATCACAACACACGTTGATGTTGCACCTTTTTCTGAAGAATACAAGCCCATCAAGAAAATACCCATTGGAAGCTGTGCTACTGCATGGACGAATCCAACATCAGGCCAAGTATATATCATAGTGTTCCATCAAGCACTGTACTTTGGGGACAAATTGAAAAACAGCCTGATATGCCCAAATCAAGTGAGGGACTGCAATTTCAACTCTGTTGAAGAGACACCTCGCCAATTTGATTCAAGATCCAAGCATGGAATTACAATTCAAACTCCACTGGAGGATGATGATCCGAAGAAAGTTTTTATCAAACTGAGTATGAGAAACGTGATCTCATATTTCCCCACAAGAAAGCCCACAAGAATGGAACTTGATGAATGCCAACATTTAATTGCAACAAATAATACACCGTGGGATCCACATTCACTGAAGTTCAGAATGGCTGAGCTAGCCATTGACAATGGAGATCCAATTCCAGGGGACCAATTCAGCCTTCAAGCTATGTCGACCGAAGAGGACCAAGCAATGGACGAAAGTTCTGTTGTAACAGAACCTGCTAGTAATGTTACAGATAACCTCCCCAAGAAAAGCTTAGGACAAGAACGGCATCCAAGTGTCATGCAGCAATGCAAACTGATGAGGGTCCATCAAGTATCCACAAGGAGAATGCTAACTGAATGCCAGATTGCAACAGATGGGAATATTGCTCATCGGATTTCTTCAGTAAGGAATATTTCAAGCGCGCGAAGGGTAGACCAATTTTTGTTTGATGATACAGAATTTGACTTTATGGAAGCTCCTGAAGCAGAATCAAAACAGGCCCCTAGCTTGCAAGAAATTGACAATACACTAGAAAGAAGGTCTCTTGACAGAAGAAATCAATGGGGGCCATCAGTGATAACAATTGAAGGTCCAAACAAAGTTGACTGTGAACGCCTAGCCAAAACTTGGAACATTAGTTTTAAGAAAGCTGAGCAGACATTGAAAGTCACGACGCAGAAGGCACTCAGGAATTTGCAATCACCATTGATGAAGCGGCTGCCTACTCAGCGCTTCAGGAACAAGAGAGTCGCACAAGGAACCTGGTACACTGATACATGGCATGCAAGAACCACGAGTATTATGAGGCAAGAAAAATGTGCACAGATCTTTACAAATGGAAATGGGTTTGAAGTATTTATACCAATACAGGACAAATCACAAGCCCACCAAGGACTGAAGACATTCATTCATGAAATTGGAATTCCAGAGCATTTGATTTCTGATGGTGCGCCAGAACAAGGATCCCCAAGAACCTACAAAACACACTGGAATTCAATTGTAAAGCGCAACCATATCCATCAGACATTCATCCAGCCACATTGCCCATTCCAAAATCGGGCAGAACAAGCAATTGGCCATCTTGGTAGTGCAATCACAACCAAGTCTGCAAAGAAGAAGTCACCGAGAAGATTATGGTCATTTTGTGGTGAACTATGTGCTAATATCAGGCAGCGAACAGCCTCCAACAACCCTTCTTCAATGGGGAGAACCCCATTTGAATTGGTCCATGGCTATAGACCGGATATTACATTATACACTTCATCAGAATGGTATGATTTTGTGTTTTATTATGAAAAAGGTGATTCTTCCACCCGAGGTGTTGAAAGGCTGGCGCGATGGTTGGGCCCCTGTGGAAATAGGGTAGGTGGGGGGGATTGTTTTTGGCTACTGCCTGAGTCGGCAATACCAATATCTACAAATTCAATAAGACCCGTCAAGGAATTTGAATGGCAGGACAGAGATATCCTCAGAAGAATGGAAGCAATTGACAAATCAATTGAATCCAAGATTGGAGATGAAGTAAAGGATAGCGCATCATTCTTCCAGGAAAACTACCCAGAGCCCCAAATACAGCTATTTGAGAATCAACCAGTAAAAACACCGGATATGAAACTTGAAATGGCTGAGCCAGAAGCATCGGTAGAAGATGTTGATGAACCAGATGAATATCTGGGAAATGAAGTGATCATTGAAAGAGGTGATGAAAGACTCAGGTGCGTTGTCAAGGACAGGGTTCGCGACTTGCAAAACAGACCGATAGGAATCAGAAATGAGAATCCCATACTAGACACGAGGCTGTATAAATTGCAACTACCCGATGGTACAATGGAGGAATACACGGCAAATATTGTGGCAGAAAGTCTGTATAGTTCTGTTGATGATGACGGACGGATGTTCACTTTACTGGATGAGCTCATTGACCATGAAAAAGACAACACTGCTTTAAGTGATGAGGAAGCAACAACTATAGCAAAAAATGGCAGGAAAACCCATAAACCTACAACTAGGGGTTGGAGAATTTTAGCCAGTTGGAAAGATGGCACTGAATCTTGGTGTAAACTAAGTGATGTGAAAGAGTCATTTCCAGTGCAATTGGCTGAATATGCTATCAACAATAATCTTGAAAAAACACCAGCTTTCCGATGGTGGGTGCACAAAATTTTGAGGAGGAAGAATCGAATCCTTAAAGCGGCCAAAACAGCAAAGTATTGGTTGAAGACTCACAAATATGGAGTTGAATTGCCACATTCAATCAAACAAGCGCTGGCTATTGATAAGAAAACAGGGACCGACCACTGGGAAAGAGCAATTCATAAGGAAATGACAAATAATATGGCAGCGTTTGAATTTTCTGATGATGATGTTATTCCAGTTGGCCATAAACAGATAACAACCCACATGATTTTTGACATCAAGCTTGGATCCCTAACAAGGAAGGCCAGGTTGGTAGGGGACGGTCACAAAGTCCCTGCAGTGGCCAAAGAAAATACTTATTCATCGGTTCCCAGTCGAGACTCAGTAAGAATATTCTTTCTGCTGGCAGCGCTGAATGATTTGAAGGTTCTCTCAGCTGATATTCAAAATGCATATTTGACAGCCCCGATTAAAGAGAAATACTTTCTAAAAGCGAGAGAAGAAGATGGTTTTCCACCTCACCTTGCAGGAAGACCTTGCAAGATTGTCCGCGCATTGTATGGACTGCCGGTTGCTGGTGCATCTTTCAGGTCATACCTCACCCAGCATTTGAGAGATCTTGGATATTCACCTTGCAAGGCAGATCCGGATGTGCACTTAAGAATTGAAACCAGGAAAGATGGATCCAGATACTGGGCAATGCTCATTGCATACGTAGATGATATCTTATGTTCTGGCGAAGATCCAAAGTTCCAGCTTGAAAACATTGAACAAAAGTTCAAATTGAAGGATGATACTATTGAAGAGCCAACTCTGTATTTGGGAGCTGATATTGGGAAATTCTACTTTGAAGGTGATTCAAAGCCAAGATGGTCATTATCAAGCACTAAGTACACAGCGAAAGCTGTTGCAGCAGTCGAACAAGAGTTAGGAACTGAAAAATATGGCTACAAGTATCTACCAAAATCAGCATCCAGTCCACTGTCACATGATTACCGACTGGAAATTGATATATCAGAAGAATTGAACCCTGAATTGCAAAATTACTATCAAGGTTTAATTGGAGTTCTCAGGTGGATTTGTGAATTAGGAAGACTTGACATAGTAATGCCAGTCTCACTGATGTCAAGGTATTTGGCACAGGCAAGGATCGGGCATTTGAATCAATTATTTCATATATTTGCATATTTGAAAAAGTACAACAGGTCAAAATTGGTTTTTGATGATACTGTACCAAAAGTTGACGAGAGTAAATTTCAAAAATGTGACTGGTCTGAATTTTATCCTGGTGCCGCTGAAGTCATACCAGCAGATATGCCTGAAGCTTTGGGAAAGCATGTAACAATGAGCTGTTTTGTTGACGCCGACCATGCCGGATGCAAGGCGACGAGAAGGTCTCATACTGGTGTTATTATCTTCATTAATAATGCACCGATCATTTGGTTTTCCAAAAGACAAACAACAGTTGAGACATCAACTTTTGGATCTGAAATCATTGCTTTGAAAATTGCAATCGAATTGGTTGAAGGTCTAAGGTACAAGTTGAGAATGATGGGTGTTCCAATTGATGGGAGCACAAATGTGTATTGTGATAATGATTCTGTTGTCACAAATGTTACACGGCCAGAAAGCCCATGCAAGAAAAAGCACAACAGCATTGCATACCACAAAGCGCGTGAATCTATTGCAGCAGGAATTATCAGAGTTACAAAGGAACCAGGTTCAACAAATATTGCTGATTTGTTTACAAAGCTAATGAGTGGCGCTGTTTTCCGGGAACATTGTTCTCGTTGCATGTGGTAAGAGATTTAATAAAAGAAAAATCAATCGTTCGATGGAATGTTCGATCGATCGTTCGATCGAAGTAACAAGTTGATTTTATGTTCGATCTGCAATGAGCATTTCGAAAATGGATAATTTGATCCATGAATACAATATATCAAACTGGCAAGGATCAGGGCAAAATGCCATGATACAAGCCAGAATGAAAGGCAAAACGCCGCCCCATTTCTTTTGATAGGGCCTCTGATGGTAGACTGAATACAGTTTGGTATTCAACACGACTCACGATGAATAGATTAAGTCAAAAGATCCAAACGCTTAACGATTGGATTTACGACTGAAGGGGACTGAAAAGAATCCACTGTGTAACGCGTATTCGTACGTACTAAGCGGGCGTATAGCACGAAAAGTCATAAGGGCAAATAACCTTATTCGTAAGGTTATTTATCAATGAATAATCGTCGGCGCTTTTATGTGGATTGCCTCTTAGCGGGATTTTTCCTCTCAGCTCACTCTTCGAAGAATTAACAACTCTAAAACACTATCATGCCCTAAAATCTATGTACAACCTAGTACTAATTCTACGTAATAAGGTACAAATACGGTGATATTCCAATGGGAATATCACAGTGAATTACACGGTAATACGATACCAAGAAAGACCGATCGAAGATGGTTTTTCGTGTGCTTTGTGTCTTATTTTACATGTGTTTTGTATGCTTAAAATTACACGATACGACGAGTAATTTACCGACGAGTAATTAACCTGTCAATCGACAAAGGCAAGGACGATCGAATTGTAACAAAGGTCTTACTCACTAAATCAATCGACCAAAAGGACGATTGCGATTTGTTTGTTTGTTACGACACACTTTTTATAGAAAGCAATTACATTCACGCCTGACGTCGCGTTCAATACCAGGACCAGGACCTGTCCGGGGTATGGAGCTTTAGATTCAGCGGCGACAGACCACTTCGTCCCTACGACATACCAAGGGGGAGCACACCAAGACACACCGGGGGCACTGACCGTAGGTTGTGCAAATGGGAGCAAGATGCTATCGACGGCAACGGACCTATTAGACCTACCCCGTCTCCCCCTTGAGGCCCAAGGATGCCACAAGTTTGACGAAGTGGAACTCCCGTTGGTTTCAGTGCCCAATCTATGCCGTACCGGATGCCACGTAGAGTTCTCTAAGGATGGCGTGACAGTTATCGGCCCTACCCAACAAGTCCTACTCACAGGTCAACGCGACCCCCTAAGGAATCTATACATGGTTCCCCTCCATCAGCCCGACCTACCAAAGGGGACAGCTGAATCTCCAAGGGTGACGGGCCCCCCACAAAACCCGCAAAACAAAAACGAATCCGGCCCCCCGCAAAACGAAAACGTAAACGAATCCGGCCCCCCGCAAAACGAAAACGAACAAAACACCAAATATCCGATACACACGGGGGCAGGGGCATACCAGATTCAAGCCATCCCCAAACTAATACAATTCTACCACGCCGCAGCAGGGTATCCCACGAAAGAAACTTGGGTCGGCGCCATCGAGCGCGGATCATATGCCACGTGGCCGGGCCTCACAACACAACGTGTCAACCGACACCTCCCACTCTCCAAAGAAACTACTATGGGACACCTACAAATGGTGCGACAAGGCATTCAAAGCACGCACAAACCGAAGAAGGCGAAGAACGGACCGACAGGCGATACAGAACCACCCCAAGTCAGCCGGAAGAAGATACATAATGTCTGCGTGGACATAGTTTCCGCGAACGACATGCAACCAACCAACCACGCAGGGCCACGAACCAGAGACGAACCGAAGAAGCTCATCACGTGGGACCTACCGGGGAGATACCCAGTCACGTCACGTCGTGGACACCAGTACGTATTCCTCATGTACGACTACGATTCCAATTATATTGACGTGGAACCCATCCAGTCACGCAAGAGCGAAGACCTCCTACATGGATTTACAGCATGCTACGCACGCATGAAAGAGGACAACGTAAGCGCAAAAATAGTGCGAATGGACAACGAGACCTCCAAACAACTGATTGCATACATCACAAGGAACAACCTCGATTACCAACTAGCGTCACCTGGGGACCACAGGCTCAATCACGCCGAAAGGGCGATTCAGACCTTCAAGAACCACTTTATAGCAGGATTGAATGGCGTGGATGATAAATTCCCGATAAACGATTGGGACCTACTGATCCCACAGGCCCTCATTACCCTCAACTTGTTACGCGCATCCCGTACCCAACCCAAACTATCGGCATATGAGCTCAGACGCGGGATCTACGACTACAACAAGCACCCCCTCGCCCCAATGGGTTGTCGTGTGATTATCCACGACAGGGCTCAGGAACGCGGCGCATGGCAGGACCATGGAACGAGGGGCTACTACATCGGACCGGCCTTAAAGCACTACAGGAATTACACATGTGTCGGGGAGGCCAGTCGCGCTACCAGAACCAGCAACACCGTAGCATTCTTCCCCAAAACTGAGATGCCACGTACCTCATCTACAGACCGGCTGCTCATGACACTCCAAGACCTAAAAGAAATTGCTAGTAAACCCCATCCACCAATCCCTTATATGGAACAGGGAACACAACTAAACGAGGCCCTGAGGAGTTTACAAGAACTATTGCATATAAATACGCGACAAAAACGAAATACGCCCAAAGGTGCCAAGCTGCGTGATACGACCAAAAACGCGCCTGAACCGCTCACGGTAGCAAACAGGCCCAATACGAAATCCAATGCGCGCGAACCTCCAAGGGTGGCACCGACGCAACAACGCAGTGCCCGCCGGGGACACCCCTGGGCGGTGGGCACGATCATTAGAAAGAAGTTCAACTCAGGGTGGTATGAAGGTGAAGTCATAAGTTATGACCAAACCAATCAATACTACAAAGTACGATTCACGGATGGGGACGTTGCGGACTACACACACGGTGAAGTCTCCCGGTACTACAAGTTGGACCAATACTACTCAAAATCCAAGCTTAAGCCCAAGGCCCTAATGGGAGTTTACCCGCGTGATCCGGTCCAGTTTCCCGTACCAAAACAGGCTCTACGAACGAATGATTTATCGTATGTGCCCCAACTAGTGTGTGGGGGGTCCATATGGGATGAGGACTTGAACAAATGGGCAGCGTACCGTGATCTAATCAGGCACCCCAAAGCACAAGTACAAGAATTATGGCTCAAATCAGGCGAGGACGAGTTCGGTGGGTTATTCCAAGGCTTTCAACAGAATAACATAGAAGGGATGGAGGTATTGGACTGGATCAGGAGAACTGACGTACCCATACACAAGAGGGTCACATATCCTCGATATACAGTAGCCATACGCCCCGAGAAGGCCGACCCCTACCGGACAAGAATTACAGCAGGAGGAGACCGACTGGAGTACCATGGTAACGTGTCCACCCGGACAGCAAGCATGGAAACCATCAAAACCCACTGGAACAGCGTGGTGTCCTCCCCTGGGGCCAAATACTGTACTGGTGACATTTCTAACATGTACTTATGCTCCACACTGGATGAACCCGAATACGTAAAGTTCCGGTGGGACATGATTCCCCCCCGAATCAGAATAGCATACAAGCTGATAGGGCTCAAGCAGGGAGAATATGTATATGCCCGAATCAAGAAGGCATGGTATGGGTTAAAACAGAGTGGCAAGATAGCCCACGACGACCTTGTTGACCACCTACAAAAGTACGGATACAGGAAAGCACCCCACACAGAGGGACTGTTCCTACATGATGAAAGGGACATTACCTTTACCCTCGTGGTGGATGACTTCGGGATCAAGTACACCCAACAGGAAGACGTAGATCACCTAGTAGCGGCCGTAGGAGCCAAATATACATTCAAAGTGGACTGGTCGGGGAAGCAGTATGTCGGAGTTCATCTGCGGTGGGACTACGACAAACGTGAAGTACAATTGTCTATGGACGGGTACGTGGAACAAGCATTGAAAGAATTCGAACACGTGAGGCCGACACACACGTTCGCGGGCCCTTCACGCGCGGATGTCCCTACCTACGGCGAAAAAATACAATACGCAAAGCTCGAGGACACGACCACCCTATCGGACGCAGAAATAAAGTTCATCCAACAAGTCACAGGAAAATTCCTGTTTTATGCCCGAGCAGTCGATAACACAATGTTACATGCACTCAACGATATAGCCTCTGCCAAGAATAACAAAACGACCTTAGCGGCTACAAAATACTTTCTCAACTATGCTGCGTGTAATCCTGACGCAACCATAATCTACAGGGCAAGCGACATGATACTCCGGGTAGATAGCGATGCTGCCTACCTAGTATGCCCAGAGGCCAAGAGCCGAGCTGGGGGATATCATTACCTGGGGGACACATCCGATCACACATTCAACGGCGCAATCCTGGTGTTAGCAAAGATAATCAAGAATGTTATGGCGTCAGCGGCCGAGGCCGAAGTTGCATCGTTATTCTTGAATGCACGGGAGGCGTTACCCATACGACAATGTCTGATTGAACTCGGCCACCCACAACCGGCCACTCCACTGAAAACCGACAATAATACAGCGGAGGGCATACTCAACGGCACGATCAAACAAAAACCGTCCAAGGCCATTGATATGCGATTCTATTGGTTAAAAGACAGGGCGCAACAAGGGCAATTCAATATTTTCTGGGAGCCGGGAAAACATAATCTGGCTGACTACCCCACCAAACACCATCCGGGGAGCCACCATAAGAAGGTACGTCCGATATATCTGTATGAACCCGATAGTCCAAGGACCATCCAAGGGTGTGTTGAATTACTAAAAATACGTAATACGTAAACGTAGAATTTACGTATACGTGAAACGTAATACGTAAACGTAATACGTAAAACGTAATACGTAAACGTAATACGTAAAACGTAATACGTAAAACGTAATACGTAAAAGTACAATTTACGTATACAAGGGAATTCCCGTAAACGCAATTCCAAGAAGAAGTACGATTCCAAAGTGTTCTAGATCTTTTATCACAAGGAGAGCGCAGTAAGTAAAATATACATAAGCTCACGTGAGTATCAAGAGATACTTAAAGCACTGAGTATCGAACGCTGAGTAGCGAAATCCCAATACGAGTATCTATGAGTAACGAACTCTCGATACGCGTATTCCCACACAAAAGAAAGACAATTCAGTAAATAAGAGAACAATATGGTCCAGAAACAATCCGATCATAATCTTATCAATAACTCTTTCCAACACCGTAAAAAGAGCAAAATAACGTAAATACTAAAAGAAATCAAATTAACAAACATTGCCGTACAGCTTTGGTCTTATTTAGTATGTATCTAGTACAACAAGCGTGTAGGAATCTACTGGCATAGAAACCTACTCGGATTCAATACTAGTGTTTATCTAGTACAAAAAGCATGTAGTAATCTACTCACGTAGAAGCCTACGCTGATTCAATACTAGTACGTATCTAGTACAAATAGCGTGTAGTAATTTATTCGTGTAGAAACCTACGCGGATTCAATACTAGTATGTATCTAGTACAACAAGTGTGTAGGAATCTACTGGCATAGAAACCTACTTGGATTCAATACTAGTGTGTATCTAGTACAAAAAGTGTGTAGAATTCTACAGGAATAGAAACCTACGCGAATTCAGTACTGGGAATTGTCTAGTACAAAATCGTGTAAAATTCTACAGGAATAGAAACCAATGTGAATTCAGTACCGGGAATTTTCTAGTACAAAAAACGTGTAGAATTCTACACTAGTACAAAACGTGTAGAATTCTACACAAGTTGAAGTATCCTCGATGGTATTAATTTTTTTCTTTTTTCGATCGATTTTTTTTCTACCTTGCGACAAAAAAAAATCTCTCTCTCACACTATTGTTGGCAAAAAATACGGACTTTGTCGGCATCAAATTTGATTGGAAAAGCCGACAAATGAAACGAAAGGACGACTGAGGTACGTAAGATTAACACAGAGATTCGAGTATCTTGATGATCAAAGCTTAGAATCAAACGCACCTCCACTACATGAAAATCCCTAAGTGGTAAAACGATATCACTTAGGACTACAAACAAAAAGGGATCAATTGGTTAGAAATAAGACATATCCAAAGACCTGACCAATAAGTAAACACTTGGAATCCATAAGTACATTCAAAAGAATATACTTGATATCCCGTGAGGAAATTACTTATTGCAATCAAGAAAATCGATACCGATTCCAGATGGGCCTCATATCTAGCATATATACCACGAACAAGCATACGCCCCATCAAACAGAATACTTAACCCCGAAGATGACAAATATCATTGAATGACCGATACAGTAAGACCGACATGACGCTAATACAGCAACAGCAACAGCAGTATTGGTACGATGAGATCCATACTAGTGAAAAGACCGGGGAAGATCTCTACCATGTAAAATACAGCAGAGAGCCCTGATACAGTAAATATAAGAGCGTCTCTCTGAGCTCACATCTCTTAAAATTTTAACATCATATACCTTTGGTCGATTTTTAGAGTTACAATAGGTTATAGAGCCCTTATACCTTCCACTAACAAGTGGATACCTTAAGCTACCTATCTCCGCCCCGTACAGCACCTCCACTGTTGGTTACAGCCAGAGTATACTTGGTACGGGACTCGCACGCCGGGCTGTATCAATAGACCTCCCCCCCGCCTCTCTTTCCTTCTTTCTTCTCCTCCTTCCTCGCGTATCAAGGGGTGTATACAGATCCTTCTACCAAGAATCTTCTTCTGTAATACACGACCAAGAAGCGTACGTATCAAGGGGTGTATCTACAGAAAATTCTACCAAGAATCTCCTTCTGTAATACACATAACCGTTCGAAAACACCGGCATCGTCGTTTCGACAGCACCGGACGATCGCACATCCAAGAACGATCGCAAATCACATCGCATACAATCAAACCGACAATACGATACGATCGAACGGGTGTATCCACAGAACCTTCCAACAAGCATCTCCTTCTGTAATCCACATCTGAGGACGACAATCAAACGATTACGATTACATTACTTTGAAACGATTGACGACGTTCCGCGGTTAATTCAACGACCAATCAAACGACGACTTAAACCATGCCTCCAGCACCTCCATTTGACTGGAATCAAATCCAGGAAATTGCAATCCGATTTGGGACATTCAACACCAAAGGCAATGCCCACAAACATGAGGCCCTCAACAACTCATTCCAGCATGATCTAGAAGACATTGATGGCCTGTTCCTCACAGACGACGATGACGCCGACACCGAAGGACCCAAGACCCTGGCTCCAGATCCCGTTACCATTCTCAAGGAAATTATTGTAAATGCAATCATGGATAACATCCTCCCCAAGGAACAAACTGAGATCAATAAGGGACACATATCCACCCTTTTTGCAGACGCGTGCCTCTGGTATGCCGCTCCAGACAAAACGACGAAGAGAATCAGAAACAAACACTCAATGGACAAGGCAGGAGCACTAGCTATTGCACAAGGACAAGAAACCCTCCTCATAGAGATCAGGGTGACACACTGGGGCTTCAAATCCAATTGGGATGCAGTACATTTTGATGAAGTCTACGACACAAAAATCTAAAGCTTCCCTGAAGCAGATGCCAACGATGAAGATGCCACAGCTCCAACCCCAGTGCCCACGGCAGCAGGCACCGACATGCAACAATTGACCACCCTACTCCAGCAATTGGTCAACATTGGCAACAACAACAACAACAACAATGCTGGTGCCAACCACCAAGCACTCGATCTACCATGGAATCCAGCAACCTTACCACCACCTGTTAAGGAGAGATACTATAGACGAGATGAATTCCTCACCAGAGATGATATGAAAGACTTTCCAATCACCTACACAGACTCATCGGGAAATGAAACAATTGTCAGGCAAAACTACTACCTACACAACCTAGGCAGTGGTAGAAATGACCAGCGCCTGATCACTAGAAGTGGTGACTGCTTTGATCTAACCAGAGCCTCCGACAAGTTGAAGGAAGCAGCTAGAGACAAACTCTTCCTCTCAGGATTTCTGCAACCAAAGGATGCAACCCACCCTCAAGTTAGAAAATGGTACAGAGAAATCACCGCTCACGCACAACAACATCACATTTATATCCACCCTTACTACCTCTACAGGCGAGAAGCTGACAGTCTCAGAGGATTTACCATAGGTGATAGTCTCCCTCATGATCTACCTGCAAGATATGAATTGGCGATTCAAGAATGGGGAAATCTCATCTACACTGCACTCAGAACTGATAAGATCATCCCTGACTCATGTGGAAGAATGAAGTCCATCATTCAAAGCTTTGAAGGGGGACATGGTTACGAAGCGCTGTACACAGTCATTGCTCAGACACATCCCAACTCCAAAAGGCCATCCAACGCAGGTAGAATGGTCCGGAATCCTCCCAATCAAGATGCAAATGAATCACTTGAAGAATACTACTTCCGGTACAAGGATTACTTGCAACTTAGAGTCTTCCTCCAGAATCAACCTGGCACCATAAGTTGGACAGAAGAAGTCAGCAACCTCATTGCAGGAACCACTCTCTGTCACAAACTATTTGAGAAAACAGAAGATGAACGCGACTCAGATGACCAATTCAAACGGGACAAATACAAAGCAGGTAGGCTCCTACAAACCCTGCAAACATATGAGCAAGAGATCAAGACTGAAAAGAAGTACAAGGACAAAACCTCCAAACCAAGTCTGTCCAAGCAATTGCCCGTCACAGGCACCAGACCAGGTCACCGTCGCAATGATAGGTTTCAAAAGCGCGCTGGCAACAATACTGTTAGAACACCTTCTACTTTGACTTCTCACTCAATCAGCCTGATTGAATCACTTGGGTACCCTGAGATGGATGAAGAATCTGACGATCCCTTCCTCCATCAAGCATATTGCAATGCCATCACTGCATTTGATAAGCAACCTAGTCTCTTTGACACATCGAGAAAATGCATTGTTTGCCACACATCCGGTCATAGTTTTGATAATTGTCCTGCATTGCAAGATGTTGAGTCCCTCAAGAAACATAGGATTGCTGCAGCTGGTTTTCTGAACAAATCCAATAGAGAAACCCAACAGCTCTTAGATTCTACTCAACGCATCTCCCGAATCCACATTGAAGATGAGGATCCGGATGAAACCTCCCCAGATGATGAAGCAGAAGACCAAAATTTTTGCAAAGGCCAAGAATAGACAGTCTTTCTTGCAGCCATATGACATCACCTCAAGATGACCCTCAAGGACTTGACAATGCCACAGCCCCTCAAGTGGACAGCTTGTGTCCCTCCTTGGAACACAGCAGTGTCAGCTCCTATGAATCTGTCGAGATTGGTGCTGTCAATCTCATCCCTAGGGATAACCTCCAGCCTTCAATCCCCATTGATGTCTACTGTGATATGGAATCACTTGAGGTTACAGCCCCTATATTGGAATCACACCTGGAAACCAATGGAGATCCCAACTTCGATCGAGACAATCCTATCTTGGTTGATACCAACAATGTGCAACACCTTGTCCCACCAGATCCAATTGCAGCTGCAGCATATTTCCAACATGGCATCAGAGCGCAGATTGATACAGGCGCCAAAGTTTCCTGTACAAACCTAAAGCATATCCTGCATGGTTACAAACCTTACACCAAGCTGAGAAAATGCCCGGTCAGGCTCACCGCAGCCATTGGAGGAAAGGCTGCCACATGCATTCCTGAAGGATCTGGCTACTTGCATATCCCAGCTCCCAATCACATAGGGTATCTCAAAGTCTTCTTCTATTATTCTCCCTCCCTTTCAACAAACACTACTGAGTGAGAATGACCTCTGCGGAATGACATCACGAATGAGACGCCAGTTCAGTGGACAGTCCATACACAAAGCCTTCACTGACAACCATGAATCATCTGATCAACAAAATGGCAACCTCACGATTATTTGTCATCACAAGCAGAGCGCTACCAAAAGCATTGTCCTACATGGAAGCATCATTGATGGGCAGTGCTTCACCCACCCAGTATTGATTCCAGACATTGATTTTGCATCCCCATATGCCAATTGTGCAACATCTTCAGCTTATGCTTTAGCGACTGACATGGAGTTCAAGGAAGCTTGCAAACTGGCCTCCAAAGAAGCCATTAGCAACTACAGGTATGATGTATACACGAATCTTGTCACACTGCAAAAATGCACTGAAGCAGCTCAAGCTCAGTCTGATACCAGTGACATGCCAAAGTTTGATGCAAAATTGTTTTTCACCAAGATTGTGGACAAAAATATCCCCATTCAAGCCATCAGGGCCAAAACATCGAAGCTTCTATGGCACCAGAGATTAGGGCACCCATGTGACGAATTCCTCTACAACGCACACAAGTCCATTCTTGGCGTACCCAAGTTCCAACAGCAAACCAGTATCCTTTATCAATGTCCAACTTGTATCCAGTGTAAACAAACAAAACATCCTGCTGGATCCCATACCACGCGGAAGGCTACACAGCCCTTTCAGGGTTTATCTATTGACTTTGCTTTCTCCGGCGCCAGATCCTCCAACAGCAAACAAAAGTGGGACTACGAAGGCATTCATGGCAAGACAGCTTGGATTCTCATCACAGACCACTACACTGGTATGAAATATGGTGATACCAGAATCTCCAAGGCAGCACCACTCCATTGGCTCGAGCACTTCTTCTCCCAGCACAACCCAGCTTGTGCCAACAAGTATATCTCAGTTGACCAAGGTGGAGAACTCTATCACAACCCTGATATCAGAAACCTCTTCTCTGCGTTTGGATACTCCATTTTCCCAACTGGGGCTGATGCGTTTCACCAAAATGGTACAGTTGAAAGAGCCCATCGAACTCTCGCTAACTCAATGCGGACCATGCTCTCTGGGGCAAACTTGCCCATCAAGTTCTGGCCTTTTGCCTTCTATCGTGCCCTTTGGTTGTCAAATGCATTCCCTGAAGGCACCCAGCCCCATTCACCATTGGAATTAGCTACTGGACATAAGGAAAATCTTGCTGACTTCCGAACATTTGGCTGTCGAGTTTGGGTCCGACCTCCAGGCAAGAGATCAATCAAGCTCAAACCCAATGCTCGCAAGGGCATATTCCTGGGTTTTGTACCGTATACTACCAGGAACATTCTTTGGTATGATACTGAAACGCACCGAGTCAAGATAGCCACCCATGTCAGGTTTGATGAAGGCATGAATGATTTACCTCTTACAGACCTTCCTACAAATGTCAAGCACTTACTCCGGACTAATGACAACATTCCCCTTCCCACGGAACCAAATGAGGTGTCATCCAGTGATTTTCAATTCTCCATCTCACCATTTGCAGATCTCACCAATCTCAGGCTCACAGTTTCCAGTTCTTGTGCTGATCCAGGATTTGGTCTCCGATACGCAAATGATTCACTCCTTGGCAGAGCGTATGTCACAGGCATCATTCCACAAAGCCCTGCCTCCAAGCTTTTCTCCTCCCATAAGAAATCTCTCTCCAAGCTCAGAGGCGCTTATATTGTATCCATCAATCACAACCGTATGTTTACTGCTGCTGATGTTACCACCGCCTTGCATGAATCACACGCTCGAGGGGTGAGGGATTCCATAGATACACCCATTACCTTTGCACTTGAAGCAAAATTGTCTATGAAAGAAGTCAGGAAACACTCAAATGAATATGGACTATTTGCCCCAAATACTTCTTGGAAGGAACCCACTGATGAAGAAGATCCACCTTTTTTGGACCGGATTTCATCCATCAAGACCATCAAGCGAATTGGCACCAAATACAGGAATATCATCCAATCCAGAATCAACCAAGTTGATAGCACTGAAGCCCTCCATGCCTCCATCCAAAGACACTTGGCCCCAACTGAGGATGATATGGATGTTGTCATTCCCACTATTGATATTGCATCACTTCGAGACATCACCAAGCTTCATAAACCAGGC
Source organism: Pseudo-nitzschia multiseries (assembly GCA_037355745.1). Lineage (NCBI taxonomy): Eukaryota > Bacillariophyta > Bacillariophyceae > Bacillariales > Bacillariaceae > Pseudo-nitzschia > Pseudo-nitzschia multiseries. The sequence continues at coordinate 10,045,685 of CM074785.1, read as the reverse complement.
AATCATGCATTACCTCTAGATGCAGATTCACTACCAACTGAAGAAATTGAACTCGTAATCAAGGCCATCAATTCAAAAGCAACTACACCTGAAGAACAAGCACTAGAGCACTTCACTCGTAGGAACCTCAAGTCACTATCCACATGGACGGAATGGGAAGCTGGAGAGCGCAAACAACTTGACCAGTTTGAAGACTTAGAAATGTTTGGATCACCCATCCCATATCCTAAGGATCCAGAAGCCATTATTCTCCGACCCCATTGGCAATACAATGTCAAAAGGAATGGTGTCAGAAGAGCCAGGCAATGTTGCAAAGGAAGCAAATATGCAGCGCCAACCCTGCATGCCATTGCAATGTCATACTCTTCATGTGTTGAACACCCCATCCAAAGATTGTTCTTTGCCATTGCAGCCAGCCTCAATCTCAAAATCTATGCAGGTGATGCGGCTGACGCCTATGCCTATTCTCCAGGGCCCAACATCCCTACATACATGACTATTGATGATGCATATGCAGAATGGTATAAACACAAGTATGGCAAAGACATAGACAGAAGATTGGTGCTTCCTGTCCTTTGAGCACTCCAAGGCCATCCAGAATCAGGTAGATTATGGGAAAGCCACATCAACAAGATCTTGAAAGGTCCTGATCTCAACTTCAAGACCACCACACATGACAGAACGATCTACACTACAGTTTTTGAAGGTGAAACAGTCTACATGCTGAGACAAGTTGACGATTTTGCACTGGCTTGCACATCAGAATCCATATCTGACAAGATCTATGACATCATTGGGGCGAAACTGAAGCTACCTAAAGAAGATGTAATCCCCTTCACAAAAATGGGATTGCTTGAAGACTTCAATGGAATTGATGTCAAACAGACAGCTGACTACATCGAACTGTCCTGTGCAAATTACATTGACAGAATCATGACATCCCATGGTTGGGAAACTGATTCTAAGATGAAACCTCACTCCAAGCCGTCAGCGCCACTGTCAACTGAAGTGCTGAGCCAACTACAATCACATACAAATGGACCATTAGAAGGCACCAAGGAGCATGCTGAATTACAATCCACATTGGGCTTCTCATACAGGACACTCTTAGGTGAAATGATGTTTGCATATGTGAGCTGCCGGCCAGACATTGGCTATGCAGTGACCCTGATGTCAAAGTACAGCTCCAATCCCACTGCATTCCACTATTCCAGTCTGAAGAACATAGCTCGATACCTCAGAACAACCAGATCTTGGGGTATTAGATTCTACAGACCAAATGCTGAGCCATCTCTACCATCAGGAGAACCATACAACGATGTAGTCCAAGATGCATCACTCCCGAAATTCCCTGAAGATATCAAACAAGCCAAATTGATGTGTTTTGTTGATGCTGCATATGGCAATGATCCGAAACATCGCAGGTCCACTACAGGATATGTTTTCACTTACGCTGGTGGAGCAATTGTTTACAGATCCAAAGCTCAGTCACTTACTGCTCAGAGTTCTACAGAAGCAGAATTCATCGCTGCAGTAACAGCGGCCAAAACAGCCAGATATCTCAGGTCCATACTCAAGGAATTAGGATTTGTCCAAGTTGGTCCGACTCCTATCTATGAAGACAATGCATCAGCAATTGAAATCATCAATGCCCAGAAGTCAACTGAAAGAACCAGACATATTGAAATCAGGCTCTTTGCCATCCAAGCATGGAAAGAAAATGGTGAAATCAAGATGATTCATATTCCTGGAGTTATCAACCCAGCTGATGATCTAACCAAACCATTGGGATGGATCTTGCACGCTCGACACGCAAGATACATCATGGGACACTACCCAGGTTAAATCATTCAATCACTTCGACCGATAGCCGGATTGCGCCATTCAATCACGTTGATCGACTGTGGGATCTCATTTTACATTTACGTTGATCTGATCCAGGTTAAATAGGCGTGATCGATTGATCTCTGGATCGATTCAAGACAATATACTCCGACAGTTATCCAATACCACATGAGTAGAGTATTGGATCAAGGGGTGTGTTGTCGGCAAAAAATACGGACTTTGTCGGCATCAAATTTCATTGGAAAAGCCGACAAATGAAACGAAAGGACGACTGAGGTACGTAAGATTAACACAGAGATTCGAGTATCTTGATGATCAAAGCTTAGAATCAAACGCACCTCCACTACATGAAAATCCCTGAGTGGTAAAACGATATCACTTAGGACTACAAACAAAAAGGGATTAATCGGTTAGAATAAGACATATCCAAAGACCTGACCAATAAGTAAACACTTGGAATCCATAAGTACATTCAAAAGAATATACTTGATATCCCGTGAGGAAATTACTTATTGCAATCAAGAAAATCGATACCGATTCCAGATGGGCCTCATATCTAGCATATATACCACGAACAAGCATACGCCCCATCAAACAGAATACTTAACCCCGAAGATGACAAATATCATTGAATGACCGATACAGTAAGACCGACATGACGCTAATACAGCAACAGCAGTATTGGTACGATGAGATCCATACTAGTGAAAAGACCGGGGAAGATCTCTACCATGTAAAATACAGCAGAGAGCCCTGATACAGTAAATATAAGAGCGTCTCTCTGAGCTCACATCTCTTAAAATTTTAACATCATATACCTTTGGTCGATTTTTAGAGTTACAACACACACACACACACACACACACAGTAATTGTTTTTCTACCTTGCAACAAAAAAAAATCACTTTTTCTACCTCGAAAGAAACCAAAAATCACTTCATAATCTTACATCCAATTTATTTGACTAGGGTGTTGGTTCTTGCAATCAACACTCCGTCCGAGAACGTTTGATCCGAAACCTCTTTAACAGAGCCGGAGGATCTGTTGTCAGATATTTTAGTCTGAAATAACAGCCTTGTATAGTTAGCATTGGACGAGACGGGGAATTGCTGGATAGATATTGTTGTTTGGATTCGCGACCCAAACATAGATGTCTTGAAAGAAGCAATAAACCTGCATCGTCCCTTGCCTCTATATCAACAGGAACAAGATACTGTTTTTTGTGACAGAGGAGTAAGAAATCTGCAAATCTACAGCAGCAGCGATTGTCGGCGGCAACATCGAATCGGCGGCAACGGTAAAAGGAATCAGAACAACAAGCAAAGGTAAGAATGAGATAGATAGATAATGACTATACTGCCTCTGGCATTACTGATAATGTATTTCCTCCCTTCTGTTTTTCTTCTTATTTTCATAGGAGGGGATTGGAACCAACGGATCGGAACCAACGAATCGGAAACAACAAATCGGAACAGCGAATCTTTCCTGGTGTCACTGGAGGTGCATTGTCTTCTTCCCTGTAGGTGGGACGAATTTTTGCGGTTGGAAGCAATGGATTGGAAGCAATGGATCGGATACAACCATCGAATCGGAAGCAACGGATTGGAAGAACGAGTCTTTCCTGGTGTGTAGTCTTCTTCCCTGTAGGTGGGGGAAATTTTCCCGGTTGGTGATAATTACAAATCGATTGGCATGTACATTATATTATTCTGTTTTTATTATTTACTCTACTACATCAATAGATACTCACCCATTTCGTTCAATTATCATATATTTGAATAGGATTGTTGGCAAAGGCAACAGAACGATCGAAGCCACCGGGAACGATCAAAACAACCGCAACCGGGAACGGTCGAAGCAACCGGGAACCAACCAGAACAACCGCAACCGGGAACAATCAAACCAAGCGCAAAACAATCAAATCATCTGAAACCGAGAACGATCAAACCAACCGGAACATCGGCATCGGCATCGGCATCGGCATCGGCATCGGCATCGGCATTGGCATTGGCAGGCGGCAGGCGGCAGGCGGCAGGCGGCAGGCGGCAGGCGGCAGGCGGCAGGCGGCAGGAGGCAGGAGGCAGGAGGCAGGAGGCAGGAGGCAACAACGGCAACGAATCATTGGCATCGAATCACTCCTCCACCGGCGCAACGTCTAGTAGGAGGCAACAACGGCAACAAATAGTCAGCATCGAATCGCTCCTCCACCGGCGCTCCACCCAAATCGCTCCTCCTCCTCGCTCCTCCTCCTCCTCCACCGGCGCAACCCCTAGTAGGGGGCAACAACGGCAACAAATCGTCGGCATCAAATCGCTCCTCCACCGGCGCTCCACCGGCGCTCCACCTGAATCGCTCGTCCTCCTCCACCGGTGCAACCCCTAGTAGGAGGCAACAACGGCAACGAATTGTCAGCAACAAATCATCGGCATTGAATCGCTCCTCCTCCTCCTCCACCGGCGATTCACGTCGCCGGAATCATCGTCGGAATCCACCAACGTTGTTGGAATCGTCAGGCTCCACCGGTGCAACCTCTAGGCAACAACATCAAAGAATTGTCGGCATCCAATTGCTCCTCTTCCGCCAGAGGCAACAACGGCAACAAATCATCGGCATCAAATTGCTCCTCCTCTTCCACCGGTGCTCCACCAACAGGGAAAAATTGAACCAACGGCAACGAATCATCGGCATTGAATCGCTCCTCCTCCTCCTCCACCGGCGCTCCTCCACCGGCGCTCCTCCACCGGCGCTCCACCAACGTCGCTCCTCCTCCTCCACCGGCGCTCCACCAACGTCTCTCCTCCCGCTCCTCCACCGGCGCTCCACCAACGCCGCTCCTCCTCCTCCTCCACCGGCGCTCCACCAACGTCGCTCCTCCTCCTCCACCGGCGCTTCACCAACAACGCTCCTCCCGCTCCTCCACCGGCGCTCCACCAACGCCGCTCCTCCTCCTCTTCCACCTGCGCTCCACCCAAATCGCTCCTCCTCCTCCACCAGCGCTCCACCCGAATCGCTCCTCCTCATCCACCCGCGCTCCACCAACGCTGTCCCGGCAACCGCAACGACAATTGGTCTCCCACTCCATCGGCAAATCGATTCGTCGTCCTCCTCCTCCAACGGCAATTCGTCCCGGCAACGGCAATTGGTCTTCCACTCCAACGTCCAATCGATTCGTCGTCGTCCTCCTCCAACGGCAACTTGTCTCGGCAAGAATGAAACCAACCACAACAAATGGAAAGCAATTGTCAGCACGAGGAAGGAAGCAAAAAGCAAAGAGGAAACATGAGAAAAGACATAAACAGAGAATGTCTTCAAATTTTCTGACCATTGCAGCACCAGTGTCGAAGAGCCATGAGACTTATAAACAATTGTCACAGATAAAACCGGAGAGGAAGAGGGTAAATAAGCCAATTGACAAACCTGTCACGACAATAGCGCTGAAAAACAAATACCGAACAACTGTGGTGGAAGGTAAATGCATGGAAACAAATTGGTGGGGTGGCAAAATAGGGGGAAAGGAGAAGTATGAACTGGCACAGGCATTGTCTATCGACAATTTCGAGACATTGGATAGTACGAAAGATGAGCATATTCTCGCATTTGACGATTATAAACCATCGTTGCGCATTTTTGCAAAAAATTTACGACGTTTAGCGGAACGACACCTGGCTTCCAAGAATAATATCCAATTGTTGAGAGAATTTGCTCCTGCTATTGTTGGATCAAAACCAAAAGTGCAGAGAGGTAAGAAGCAGGGCAGTATCAATGATGATTATGCTATCATTGGAATTCGACCAGAACAAATGGATTCCAATAATGGTGTGTATGTATTCAAAAGTCATGTCAAACCCAGCATGAAACTAGAGCTAGAAGAGACAACAGTTGAAATTGTGAAGCATATGCATAATAGTTTATTTGACGTGGAACCATTTGTTGAGGAGGAAATGGATGTGTTGTCTCAGATTCTGTCTCGTACAAAGCTAAATGCAATTGGGCAGCAGGCATTAGCATTTTCGATTGGTCAAAATTACCATTCTCAATGCCAAGTAGATGATGATATGTACTACACTCATTTGACAGTCATTGCTCCAGCGGAAGTGTCTGCTGACGAGGTGATTTATTATTTTGTCTTCTCCACTTTTGGAGTGAAAGTTCCATTGAGGTCAGGCGATACTCTATTCTTCAATCCATTAGTATTACATAGCTGTTTGAATCCCAAATTTGAAGGCTGTTATATTATGAGCGCCTATGTATCTAGCAAAACTGTGCTTAGAGCTAAGCCTCTATAATAATATTAAACAATAATTTAAAGTTACCCGTTACATTCACCCTCGCTACTCAATTGGAACTGCTGTCCAAACTATTGCTCTCTGAACTGGATACATAATCACTGGATTCGTTATCATTCAATGCCATCTCAAACGGTTCCAACTGGATGTCGTCCTGTAGTGTGCATGCCTTGTACAAACATTTGTAAGACGGTGGTGTAGCAGCATTTTTGCTTTCAAAGAAATCAAGCCACGAGATACGATTCGATATCACGAGCCAATCACAATTTGTTATGCAGCCGTCTTTTCCTTGCTCTGGGACAACTGCCAGCTCAGAATGGATAGTGTCAACATGAAATAGGTACAGAGAATTCAACAGGCGCCCACGTTTGACAAATTCAGAAGCTGTTTTCTTTGGCACATCTTGAAACCGACGAGCCACAGCATACATTCCGTTTGTATCAATGGGATACCTACCAATACTACTGTATGGCTGCTTCAAATTCTGTACAGTTAAAAAGCAAAGCAGATGCCACGGTATGAGCTTTGGAATGTTATTCAAATCAAAGTCCAATTTCATCAAACACCAATCCATCCATACGGAGTTGAGCAGAGAACTGTCCGATCTATATGAAGGATGTGAGCGAAATATAAAATTAGAACCACAAGCAACATCGTTACGATTGTGTTCTGTAACTTCACAAATGTGCGAAGGATTCTCCAATAAAGGTAGCACAGAATCAAAAACAAAGTCAGGTATGTCAGAAGGAAAAAATGGTTTGCTTTTGTTCGTAGAACGAAGCCACTTCATTGTTGATTCCCCATTCTTGGTTCTCATTATTTGAAAATGAGAGCCGCCACCATCAGGATATTCAATTGGAGGAGGGTCAGGCGGATCCAAGTTGTAGTGATATGTTGCCTGGCTTAGCATCATTTTCTCTGACTTTCTATTGGCCGTTTGACCGATTAGTGATGCAGCATTACCTTGCGTGTTCTTGGAAAGAGCTTTAATCTCAGTTTTGTGGTGAGACTCATTAGGAGCACTATCCCAGCCTGCAGGACTTCCCCATAAAGAGATATAATCTGGTAGGTGAAAGTACAGGTGATTCTTGATTAGTTTTGTTCCCATCCCTTTCCTGTGACATGTTGAGTTTATACAATTGATAAAGTGCACAATTGTTTTTGGGAGATTCTTTAAGGAAGCATATTTCATTCGACCGTGTTTAAGAAATTCTTCCATTGATAGAATTAGCTGAATTACCTCTATCTGTTTCTTTACAAAACAATGGTCACCAATATTGTCAGATCCATGTTTGGAAACCATAGCAATCAGAAGAGAAATAAGCATTCCAGAGAAATCATGCCCTTCTTTCTTCGTGGTTGATAAAAGCTGAGTCCCAAATTTGGTGCAAGGAAAATCTCTATCAGACTGGCGTGATAACAAACCACCGCACTGTTGTGCTAAATGGCCAATACTGTTAGCAACAGCCACGCCGTGATTCAAATTGGGGACATAAACACATGGAACACTTCCGCGGAGCAACAATTCAATTGACTCAACGGCCCATTTGGCAGTACCAAGCTGGTGCATGTGCAAACATTCACCGGGAGTTGCAAAATGAATATTGTTCTGATTTGTACCAAAGCATGAATCATGAAATACATTCCTGATGTTATGATGAGAGTTGTTTTTGAAGTTCTTAGTGATATCATTTAGATCTGTGCCGGGAAAACAATGAAAATCAACAGGTGACCACTTCTTTGTTGCAGGTTGAACAGAAGGAATGTTTATGTTCGGAGAATAACAGTTGCAGTGATGGCACATCCGCATGAGGAGCCATATTTTCCACACAATTTATCATGAAGTTATGTGTTGCCAATAACATAGGCAATGGCAAGTTTCATTTTTACCTTCCACTGTTGATTTGCATACAGAAGATAATTCCATCCAATACCACCATCTTTGTTACACGCGGCTTTGAAGGAACGAAACGCTACTTCCAAACCATTGTGAAGATTCTGAATTTTTTCCTTCGAAGTGGCAGGATGAGAGTGTCTGGTTGACTCCCATTCGGGGTCGAGATGGAAGTAAATAGTTGTCCATGCTTCAGATCAAGCGCAGGTCTCCACATTAAAGATACCGAGTGTCATGTTCAATGGTGTTAACGTAAGTCATCCGTGCGCATCCAAAGAGATGCCATCCATGTAAAATGTAATAGTAACAAGAATTTCTTGCGAATTGGGATTGAAAATTTCTTTCCAAGAAGATTTCCACCACAAGCCGTGATGCAATTCTGAGATTACAGAATGAGGATTCAACTCAGGTCAGGAAATAGAGGGGTGGAATAGTTGGGAAAGGAGAGGTTTTCTTCTCTCATTAGCTGCTGGTCAGAAAGAAGAGAATAAATGGCATCCTTAAAAGAACGGACGTACACCTGAGTGGGCTTATTTGAAAAGAATTCACCGTGTAACGCGTATTCATACGTACTAAGCGGGCGTATTGCACGAAAAGTCATAGGGGCAAATAACCTTATTCGTAAGGTTATTTCTCAATGAATAATCGTCGGCGCTTTTATGTGGATTGCCTCTTAGCGGGATTTTCCCATCAGCTCACTCTTTGAAGAATTAACAACTCTAAAACACTGTCATGCCCTAAAATCTATGTACAACCTAGTACTAATTCTACATGATAAGGTACAATACTGTGATATTACAATGAGAATATCACGGTGAATTATACGGTAACAAAAGACCGATCGAAGATGGTTTTGCGTGTGTTTCTTGTGTCTTAATTACATGTGTTTTGTATGCTTAGAATTACACGGTAATATGCTGTAAATCGACACGACGATACGACGAGTAATTAACCTGTCGATCGGCAAAGACGATCGAACTGTAACAATGATCTTACTCACTAAATCAATCGATCGTCAGACCGATTGCGTTTGCGTTTGTTTGTTACGACACACTTTCTTTAGTTTATCAGACCCACAGCACTCTCTACGAGCTGTGGAGGACCCAATGGCGTTAACGAAATGCAGTTGAGCTCGAAGACTAATCCGGATTAGCCTGATCAGCAAAACGCAGTTGAGCTCGAAGACTAATCCGGATTAGCCTGATCAGCAACCGGCATCAACCCTCAAGGATGTAAAAGGGGCAATTGCTTGTGGAGCCCTGGAATAGAGCAACACCAGGGCGGCCTCCCTTGAAAGAAGAGGCCGAAGACTCGGACCAAGGTGGTGGCTCCACCGGGTTTCGAGATCCAGCAACAAGCAAGGGAAAAGGGCTGGACGATTCAGATGAAAGAGTCGCCCAGGTTGGCATCAGTTGAAAGGAATCAATATCCAATTCGAGAACACTGATCTTTCACTGAAAACAAGAATGACGTGAGCCAGAAGATTGAGCCTCAAGTATTCTGTGGTGGAAAACAAACCGGAATGCGACAGATTGCGAAGAACATTTACGGAAGGAACAGTTGCGAAGAACATCTGCTCGCAAGAAAATCCAAAGATAGAATCGAGAACACCAAATCTCGAAGAACAAAAGATCTCATAGATCCAAAAGGAAAAGAGAACACTAAATTCTCAGGAAACAATATTTCACCACAGAAATACAGAATGAGCAAATCCCAAGAAAGGATAGGAAAGCTCACAATCTTAAATTGCGACAAAAGCAAAAGCTCACACAAATACAGACAAACCGGAACCAAAACTCGATCCTAATAGTCAGAAAGTATACAAACCGGAACGAAAATTCGATCCGAATAAATACAAACAGATAAGCGAATCACATACAACACCTACCGACCATCTCACATCCAATCCTTCGATTAAATTACACTCTCTTTACCCACATACCACCTCCGATCAAATATTCGACCCCAACTTCAATCGAATACCATCAGTCCTCCGAATACACCGAAACTCTCTTCAGAGCAACCATCCGACCATTAGAATATCCTCTCCACCATGGTCCGAACTAGAGCAAATGACACCAGTGAGGAAGAAAAAATGGAAGTGGATGATCCACAAGATTCTGCTGAGAACAATGGAGGAGGTAGGGGAGATAACGATGAGTTTGAAGATAGAATCATGCAAGTAATGGAAAGGGCCCTCGTTGACCCAGAAATGAACTCAACCATGAAGAGAATCATCGACCAAGAAGTAAAGAAAAGGATCAGAGCAATAAGGGATGCAGAAAGTAGGGGTGAGAATCCAGATAATGGGAATAGCGACGATGAAGGGGGAAACCAACATGATGCTGACCAAAGTGCCGACGCAAGGGCTGACCGACTCACAAGGAGGTCGTCCCAACCCAGAATAAAAATCAGGGGATTCAACAATGGGAGATTTCTGAGTCCAGAACAGCTCGCTTTCAGAAGCAGCTTGATGGATTTTGGTATCAACTATGAATCAGCTGAAGAAATTATGAGGGGAGGAATGTCCAATATTCGTGAAATTACAGACCTCAACAAGGAAAGCATAAAGTCATTCATGCATGGATTGAAATCAATCAGTCCAGACTGTCCTAATCCAAAAAGTATCCACTATGGTAACAGGCTATCATCGAGGCTCCTCACATGGGCAAACTGGGCTTGATATCAACCATTGATTGGAGTCAAACCAAGAGCTATTGACTGGAACGCGAACCCAAACAATCTGGAACTGCAACAATTCAGAATCAAGATGATGGAGTCAAGTGTGAAATCGCAGGAAAAGTCAACCCCACCTGAATTAAAGGATCTTACAAAATTCAGAGAATGGGAGGAAGGCTTTCGCCAAAACTTGAGATACAGATTCAACTCTGAAGGTTTCCCAATCCTGTATGTCATAAGACCCCAAGAGAAGGAAGATGTTACTGATGAAGCCAGGTCTGGAACAGTCAGGCAAAGTCCATCAGATACCTATCCAACTTGGAGTGACTACAATGAAAGGTGTGGTGTTTTGTCAGGCCACCAGTATGATGAAGATAACAACGTCGTCTGGAGGTTGATATGTGATGCAACAAGAAAAGGGCCTGGTTGGGAATATGTGGCACATTTCCAAAATACTGAACTGAACTCAGGAAACGCTAGAAATGCTTTCATTTCATTGATGCAGCATGCTTACACTGATACCAATATCACTAAGGTTCTGAACAAAACCTACCAGGAAATGAAAGAATCACATTACACTGGCGACGCTAAGAATTATGATTGGAACAAACACAAGAGGAATTGGACTGCTTTCCATGGAACAATCCTGAGGTTTGAGAAGAACCACAATAAAAGGAGATTTGTTTGGGACTTTATCAATTCAATCAGTGATGAGCGACTTGATGCTGCCAAAGCCGATGCAATTGATGAGAGCAAAGACTATCGTGACAACTTCAATGAATGTTTGATTCTATTCACCAATCGGCTTGGATTGAATAAGCTTGCAAATGGAAAGCATAAAAGGGGTCCCAGAAGTGTGTATTCTGTGGGCACGACAAGCAATAAGAAGCAGAAAACAACTGGAAAGTTTACAGGAAAAGTTGAGTGCAAGCCCTATCCAACAAGTGTTTATAAAACAATGTCAAAAGAACAGCGTCAGGAGCTTTACCAGATGAGACAGGCAAAGAAGAAGAGAAATCTCAAGGCTGCTGAGACCAAAAAGGCAAAAGATGCTGAAAAGGAAGGAGCAGGTGATAGCTTTGGATCCAAATCTAAGAAATGACATCATAACCGGACACTAGAAAACAAATTGTTAAAAATGGTGAGCCGGTCATTATACAAGATGAATATCCCTCTAGATTTTGATGATGGAGAAAATGAAGAAGGATACTGCGAGCTAGATTCACATGCAGACACCACTGCGGCTGGAAGCAACATGATATTGCTAAATCCTGATCAGATCACAACACATGTTGATGTTGCGCCCTTTTCTGAAGAATACAAGCCAATTAAGAAGATCCCAATTGGAAGTTGTGCTACTGCTTGGACAAATCCAACATCAGGTCAAGTCTACATCATAGTGTTCCATCAAGCGCTGTACTTTGGGAACAAATTGAAGAACAGCTTGATATGCCCAAATCAAGTGAGGGATTGCAATTTCAATTCTGTTGAAGAGACACCTCGTCAGTTTGACCCTAGATCCAAGCATGGAATCACAATCCAAACACCAATGGAAGATGACAATCCGAAGAAAGTTTTCATAAAACTGAGTATGAGAAATGTGATTTCATATTTTCCCACAAGGAAGCCAACAAGAATGGAGCTTGATGAATGCCAACATTTGATAGCAACAAATGACACCCCATGGGATCCTCATTCACTGAAGTTCAGGATGGCTGAGTTAGCAATCGACAATGGTGATCCAATTTCAGGGGACCAGTTTAGTGTTCAAGCCATGTCGACTGAGGATGCAAGCTCAGTTGTAACGGAACCTACAACTAATGTTACAGACATGCTCTCCAAGACTAGCTTAGAGACCAGGCGTCCCAATCTCATGCAGAAATGCAAGCTGATGAGATTGCACCAGGTATCAACCAGAAGAATGCTGACTGAATGTCAAATTGCAACAGATGGCAATATTTCTCATCGGATTTCGTCATTAACAAATATTTCAAGCGCGCGAAGGGTAGACCAGTTTTTGTTTGATGACACAGAATTTGACTTCATGGAAGCTCCTGAAGATGAATCAAAACAAGCCCCTAGCTTGCAAGAAATTGACAATACACTTGAGAGGAGGTCTCTTGACAGAAGAAATCAATGGGGGCCATCAGTGATAACTATTGAAGGTCCAAACAAAGTTGATTGTGAACGATTAGCCAAGACTTGGAATATTAGTTTCAAGAAGGCTGAACAGACACTGAAAGTCACGACTCAGAAGGCACTGAGGAATTTGCAACTACCATTGATGAAGAAGCTGCCTACACAGCGCTTTAGAAACAAGAGAGTTGCACAAGGAACCTGGTACACTGATACGTGGCATGCTAGGACCACCAGTATTATGAGGCAAGAAAAATGCGCACAGATCTTTACAAATGGAAATGGGTTTGAAGTATTTATACCAATACAGGACAAATCACAAGTGCATCAAGGGTTGAAAATATTCATTCATGAAGTTGGAATCCCTGAGCATTTGATTTTTTGATGGTGCTCCAGAACAAGGCTCTCCAAGGACCTACAAGATGCACTGGAATTCAATTGTAAAGCGCAACCATATTCATCAGACATTCATACAACCACATTGCCCATTTCAAAATCGAGCCAAGCAAGCAATTGGTCATCTTGGGGGTGCAATCACAACCAAGTCAGCACTGAACAATTTGAAAGTTCTCTCAGCAGATATTCAAAATGCATATTTGACAGCCCCGATTAAAAAAAAATACTTTCTAAAAGCAAGAGCTGAAGATGGCTTTCCCCCAGATCTTGCAGGAAGACCTTGCAAGATAGTTCGCGCATTGTATGGATTGCCAGTTGCAGGCGCATCTTTCAGATCATATCTCACACAGCATTTGAGGGATCTTGGATATTCCCCATGCAAAGCAGATCCGGATGTGCACTTACGAATTGAAACCAGGAAAGATGGATCCAGATATTGGGCACTGCTCATTGCCTATGTAGATGATATCTTATGTTCTGGTGAAGATCCAAAGTTCCAGCTAGAAAACATTGAACGAAAGTTCAAATTAAAGGACGATACTATTGAAGAGCCAACTCTGTATCTGGGAGCTGATATTGGAAAGTTTTACTTTGAAGGAAGTAGGTGATTCAAAGCCAAGATGGTCACTATCAAGCACCAAATATACGGCGAAAGCTGTTGCAGCTGTCGAGCAAGAGCTAGGAACTGAAAAATATGGCTACAAGTATCTACCAAAATCAGCATCCAGTCCACTGTCACATGATTATCGACCGGAAATTGATATATCAGAGGAATTGAATCCTGAATTGCAAAATTACTATCAAGGTTTGATTGGAGTCCTCAGGTGGATTTGTGAATTAGGAAGGCTTGACATTGTAACGCCAGTCTCGCTGATGTCAAGGTATTTGGCTCAAGCAAGAAAGGGACATCTGAACCAGTTATTTCATATATTTGCATATTTGAAAAAGTACAACAGGTCGAAATTGGTGTTCGATGATTCAGTACCAAGCATTGATCAGAGTAAATTTCAAAAATGTGACTGGTCTGAATTCTATCCTGGCGCTACTGAAGTCATACCAGCAGATATGCCTGAAGCTTTGGGAAAACATGTGACAATGAGTTGTTTTGTTGATGCCAATCATGCCGGATGCAAGGCAACAAGGAGGTCTCATACCGGTGTTATTATCTTCATTAATAATGCACCGATCATTTGGTTTTCCAAAAGACAGACAACAGTCGAAACCTCAACTTTTGGATCTGAAATCATTGCATTGAAAATTGCAATAGAATTGGTTGAAGGTCTGAGGTACAAGTTGAGAATGATGGGTGTTCCAATTGATGGAAGCACCAATGTGTATTGTGATAATGATTCAGTTGTCACAAATGTTACACGGCCAGAAAGCCCATGCAAGAAAAAGCACAACAGCATTGCATACCACAAGGCGCGTGAATCTATTGCAGCAGGAATTATCAGAATTGCAAAAGAACCAGGTTCAACAAATATCGCTGACTTGTTTACCAAGCTTATGAGCAGAGCTGTGTTTCGGGAACATTGTTCCCGATGCATGTGGTAAGCTTGTCTTGTTTGGCTTTGCATGTGGTAAGTAAATAAGAAACAAATCAATCATTCGGTGGAATGTTCGATCGATCATCCGATCGAAGTAACAAGTTGATTTTATGTTCGATCATGGAATAATCGATTTGCAATGAGCATTCTGAAAATGGATACTTTGATCCATGAATACAATATATCAAACCGGCAAGGATCAGGGCAAAATGCCATGATACAAGCCAGAATGAATGGCAAAATGCCTCCCCATTTTTTGATAGGGCCTCTGATGGTAGACTGGATACAGTTTGGTATTCAACATAAAATGACTCACGATGAATAGGTTAAGTCATAGAATCCAGCCGCTTAACGGTTGGAGGATTTACGGCTGAAGGGGACTGAAAAGAATTCACCGTGTAACGCGTATTCATACGTACTAAGCGGGCGTATCGCACGAAAAGTCATAGGGGCAAATAACCTTATTCGTAAGGTTATTTCTCAATGAATAATCGTCGGCGCTTTTATGTGGATTGCCTCTTAGCGGGATTTTCCCATCAGCTCACTCTTTGAAGAATTAACAACTCTAAAACACTGTCATGCCCTAAAATCTATGTACAACATCGTCCGAGAACTGTTTCTCTACCCCCCGCGGGCTATCGCGCGGTATTTTTACAATTCTCGACCCTATTTTTTAAATGTCCTATCTTTTTAGGTCGCGTGTCTACTAAAAAACCTCGCGCGTCGCACACCTTTACTTTCGAGACAATATCTCGTCACTCCTCAAATAAAATAACTATTTTAGGGTTAAGGATATCATATTTGTTTCGTGACAAGCACTATTTTGTGTACAGCTTGTGCACGAATGACTTATTTCATTTTCTCAACATGTTTCCACCATACCGGTATAATGGGCTCCGACCCAAATCCTCCAACTCCAACTCAAATCCCAACTCCAACTCCAAGTCGAATCCACCCCAGGCGGGCTATTGCACTCAAGGGTTTGGTTCCTGTTTAATGGCAGGAAGATCCGCTGTATTTTCAGAAGCTACACTGTCAGAATCGCCACCAAAATCTGGTTCGCTCTTAAATAACCCGCTTGGTGGATTGATGCTGCTGGTTACATTTGGAACGACTTGATGATTGCTAGTAGGATCAGCGCTTTCATTTTTAACATTTGGATGATTGCTTTTTCCTGCACAAATCTTACGAATCATTTTTTGGAGTCCAGCAATCTCTTTCTTGCGATTCACAATCATTTTCTGGAGTTCTTGTTCAAGATCGGCTGGGTGTTCCTGAACCACCTTTTGTATTTTGTAAATTCCCTCCATGGTTGGTTCGACTGTCGATTGGAAGATTAGTATTAGTAGTATCAGTAGAGTAGATTATCTATTAAAAGGTTAAGTAACACCTAACACGTTGGTATATGTTTTGCTCGTCGGAAAGAAAATGAAATAATGAATTACACTGATGAAGTACTAGTGAAAATAATGTATTACTAGTATCTACTAGTAATAACTCATGCAAAATAGCGTAGTTTGTTTTACCGGTACATGAAAGTTGGAATGAACTTGATCGCAATCAACAAAACAATTGTCCGCGATTTCCATTTCGATAATCAACAACGCAATTGTCCACGATTTCCATTTCGATTAAGTACTAGTGAAAATAATGTACTACTAGTATCTACTAGTAATAACTCATGCAAAATAGCGTACTAGTTGGTTTTACGGGTACATGAAAGTCGGAATCAACTCGATGGTAATCAACAACACAATTGTCCACGATTTACATTTCGATAATCAACAACGCTATTGTCCACGATTTCCATTTTGGTTCACATTTCCGTGCACCTTATGGAAGAACTGACGCGCCTGCCAACGAATGTTTGGAAGAACTGATATGATTGACCCGTCCAGCGCTGTGTATTAACCCTCTTAAGGAGTTGATTGTACGTACTGTTCACTACTAAACATATTGTACAAGGAATGTTGCAATCATCACTAAGTAGTAATGCATTTACTTTACGGACCATTTTTGCAATCGAAGTATGGTAGTAAGGAAATCTACCGTACAAGAAAACACATCACACACAAAATAATACATTTAATTTTTTCCTTTCAACAATTCATCTTTCCGACCTCCGTTCTTTTTGACCCATTCTACTGATATTTTCCTTCAAACAACTCCGCAACATCATGCCTCCTGTTATCAAAACCCCTCTTCTATTCTACTGCCGTGGTTGCTGGGATAAGAAAGGGAAAAAATCCAAGAGTTTTAAAGGATACAAATCTGGGTCAAAAGAGTGCAATACCTTGAAATATGTCTCGTACGGCCTAAGACAACATCTCAACTACAATATTCAATGCTACAACTTATACAAAAGTGATGGTCTAATTAAACGAAAGATCTCTAACTTCTCCACCTGTATCAAAGTGCAGCCTACCTTGCCATCTGTTCAACATTCTCCTTTAGATTTTGGGATGACTATGACACAAAACGGTCCATCTGTTCCCCCTTCCTATCTCTCCCAGCACCACACCGTCACAAGTCAATCAGCCATGGGTCTTCATTCTGTTCTAAACCAACAGATTGTACATGATGTCTTTTTACCGCCAATGGATCGGAACGCCATTGAATCTTACATGGCTGTTTCTGCTGTTCAAGATGAAGATGCATTCCCGCTGAATAATGATATCAACAATTCTGATAACGAGGATGACAATGACGATGACATAAATGAAAATAACGACAACAATTCTACCAACAACATAGATTGTGGAGACAACAAAGAAAATCACACTAATGGTTCTGATGTTAATGTCGCTACTGCTCAGCAAGCCCCTCCACCACCATCTTTGCATGAAATCATTAATCTGAATGAAAGAGAGGAGACATTTCAAAGCCACACAAAACTACCGCCGCCCCATCATCTTCTTGCCAAATTGGAACTCATGAATTTAATGGCCAGACATAAATTGCCACTGAACACATTCAAATCAATTTTCCAGTGGGCAAAGAAAAGTCAAATGAGACCGGGTTTTGATTTTTGCGATGCCAAAATTAGATCTCGGAAAGCAATTTTTGACAATCTCCAATCCAATTTGGGTCTCTCTGATATGAAATTTCATCCTCATATACTGAATTGGTTACCTGATAACAAGCCCACTCAGGTGTATGTCCGTTCTTTTAAGGATGCCATTTATTCTCTTCTTTCTGACCAGCAGCTAATGAGAGAAGAAAACCTCTCCTTTCCCAACTATTCCACCCCTCTATCTCCTGACAATAATCCTGAGTTGCATCCTCATTCTGTAATCTCAGAATTGCATCACGGCTTGTGGTGGAAATCTTCTTGGAAAGAAATTTGCAATCCCAATTCCCAAGAAATTCTTGTAACTATTATATTTTACATGGATGGCATATCTTTGGATGCGCACGGACGACTTACGTTAACACCATTGAACATGACACTCGGTATCTTTAATGTGGAGACCCACTCTCAACCTGAAGCATGGACAACTATTTACTTCCATCCCGACCCCGAATGGGAGTCAACCAGACACTCTTGTCCTGCCACTTTGAAGGAAAAAATTCAGAATCTTCACAATGGTTTGGAAGTAGCGTTTCGTTCCTTCAAAGCCGCGTGTAACAAAGATGGTGGTATCGGATGGAATTATCTTCTGTACGCAAATCAACAGTGGAAGGTAAAAATGAAACTTGCCATTGCCTATGTTATTGGCAACACATAACTTCATGATAAATTGTGTGAAAAATATGGCTCCTTCAATAAGGGTGTCATGCGGATGTGCCATCACTGCAACTGTTATTCTCCAAACATAAACATTCCTTCTGTTCAACCTGCAACAAAGAAGTGGTCACCTGTTGATTTTCATTGTTTTCCCGGCACAGATCTAAATGATATCACTAAGAACTTCAAAAACAACTCTCATCATAACATCAGGAATGTATTTCATGATTCATGCTTTGGTACAAATCAGAACAATATTCATTTTGCAACTCCCGGTGAATGTTTGCACATGCACCAGCTTGGTACTGCCAAATGGGCCGTTGAGTCAATTGAATTGTTGCTCCGCGGAAGTGTTCCATGTGTTTATGTCCCCAATTTGAATCACGGCGTGGCTGTTGCTAACAGTATTGGCCATTTAGCACAACGGTACAGTGGTTTGTTATCACGCCAGTCTGATAGAGATTTTCCTTGCACCAAATTTGGGACTCAGCTTTTATCAACCACGAAGAAAGAAGGGCATGATTTCTCTGGAATGCTTATTTCTCTTCTGATCGCTATGGTTTCCAAACATGGATCTGACAATATTGGTGACCATTGTTTTGTAAAGAAACAGATAGAGGTAATTCAGCTAATTCTATCAATGGAAGAATTTCTTAAACACGGTCGAATGAAATATGCTTCCTTAAAGAATCTCCCAAAAACAATTGTTAACTTGATCAATTGTATAAACTCAACATGTCACAGGAAAGGGATGGGAACAAAACTAATCAAGAATCACCTGTACTTTCACCTACCAGATTATATCTCTTTATGGGGAAGTCCTGCAGGCTGGGATAGTGCTCCTAATGAGTCTCACCACAAAACTGAGATTAAAGCTCTTTCCAAGAACACGCAAGGTAATGCTGCATCACTAATCGGTCAAACGGCCAAGCAAAAGTCAGAGAAAATGATGCTAAGCCAGGCAACATATCACTACAACTTGGATCCGCCTGACCCTCCTCCAATTGAACGCCCTGATGGTGGCGGTTCTCATTTTCAAATAATGAGAACCAAGAATGGGGAATCAACAATGAAGTGGCTTTGTTCTACGAACAAAAGCAAACCATTTTTTCCTTCTGACATACCTGACTTTGTTTTTGATTCTGTGCTACCTTTATTGGAGAATCCTTCGCATATTTGTGGAGTTACAGAGCACAATCGTTTCGATGTTGCTTGTGGTTCTAATTTTATATTTCGCTCGCATCCTTCATATAGATCAGACAGTTCTCTGCTCAACTCCGTATGGATGGATTGGTGTTTGATGAAATTGGACTTTGATTTCAATAACAATCCCAAGCTCATACCGTGCCATCTGCTATGCTTTTTAACTGTACAGAGTTTGAAGCATCCATACAGTAGTATTGGTGGCTATCCAATTGATACAAACGGAATGTATGCTGTGGCTCGTCGGTTTCAAGATGAGCCAAAGAAAACAGCTTCTGAATTTGTCAAACGTGGTCGCCTGATGAATTCTCTGTACCTATTTCATGTCGACACTATCCATTCCGAGCTGGCAGTTGTTCCAGAGCAAGGACTAGATGGCTCCATAACCAATTGCGATTGGCTAGTGATATCGAATCGGATCTCATGGCTAAATTTTTTGAAAGCAAAAAATGCTGCTACACCACCGTCTTATGAATGTTTGTACAACGCATGCACCCTACAGGACGACATCCAGTTGGAACCATTTGAGATAGCATTGAATGATAACAAATCCAGTGATTATGTATCCAGTTCAGACAGCGATAGTAGTTCTGACAGCAGTTCCGATTGAGTAGCGATTGGGAATGTATTGGGTAACTTTAAATTATCGTTTAATATTATTATAGAGGCTTAGCTCTAAGCACAGTTTTGCGAGATACATATGCACTCATAATATAACACCCTTCGAATTTGGGATTCGAACAGCTATGTAATACTAATGGATTGAACAATAGAGTATCTCCAGAACGCAACGGCACTTTGGTATGGTACGTTGGGAAGACAAAGTAATAAATTACCTCGTCAGCAGACACTTCTGCTGGAGCAATGACTGTCAGCCTTGTATAGAACATATCATCATCTACGTGGCATCTAGAATGGTAGTTGCGACCTATCGAAAATGCTAATGCCCGATGCTCAATTGCATTTAGCTTTGTACGAGACAGAATCTGAGACAACACATCCATTTCCACTTCAACAAACGGTGCCACGTCAATTAAACTGTGATGCATATGCTTCACAATTTCAACTGTTGTCTCTTCTAGCTCTAGTTTGATGCTGGGATCGACATGACTTTTGAAAACATACTCACCAATATTTGAATCCAATCTTTCTGGTCAAATTCCAATGATAGCATAATCATCATTGATACTGCCCCGCTTCACCCCTCTTCCAACGGTTGGTTTTGCTCCAACAATAGCAGGAGCAAACTGTCTCAACAATTCGATATAATTCTTGGAAGCGAGGTGTCGTTCCGCAAAATGGCGTGAAACTTTGGCAAAAATTTGCAATGATGGTTTGGAATGATCAAACGCAAGAATATGCTCATCCTTCGTACTATTCAATGTATTGTAGTTTTCGATTGACAAAGCCTGTTCCGGTTGATACTTCTTCGTTCCTCCTATCTTGCCACCCCAATCTGTCTCCATGTATTTACCTGCAACCGCAGTGGTACTGGATTTATTTTCAGTGCTATTGTACGGACGACATCTTTGCAAGTTGAACGCCTATTCCTTTTCTTCTTCCTTGGTTTTATCAGAGACAACTTTGCATAAGTTGCGTGGCTAGTTGAAACCGGTGCAGCAACCTTAAGAAAATTTGAAGACATTTTCTGTTGACTTCTGAATTGCCGTTGTCTCTTTTCTCTTTGTTTTTTGGCTCTTGCTGCAATTTTCTCTGGTGATCTTTTGAATCCCATTGTTGTTGCCGGGACAAATTGTCGTTGGAGGATGATGACAAGAAGATGTTGGAGTGAAAGACCAATTGCCGTTGCTGTTGCCAACGATGGAGTGGAAGACCAATTGCCATTGCCGTTGCCGTTGCCGTTGCCGTTGCCATTGCCATTGCCATTGCCGTTGCCATTGCCGTTGCCATTGCCGTTGCCATTGCCGTTGCCATTGCCGTTGCCATTGCCGTTGCCATTGCCGTTGCCATTACCGTTGCCATTACCGTTGCCATTACTGTTGCCATTACCGTTGCCATTACCGTTGCCATTACCGTTGCCATTACCGTTGCCATTACCGTTGCCATTACCGTTGCCATTACCGTTGCCGTTGCCGGGACGACATTGGTGTTCTGGATCGATTGGTGCTTTGGATAGATTGGTGTTTTGGATAGATTGGTGTTGCAGATTGATTGGTGTTGCGGTGTTGGATCGATTGGTGTTTGATCGATTGGTGTTGTCGATCGATTGGTGTTGTTGCGTATCGATTGGTGTTTGATCGATTGGTGTTGCCGATCGATTGGTGTTGTTGCGGATCAATTGGTGTTGTTGCGGATCGATTGGTGTTCCGGATCGATTGGTGTTCCGGATCGATTGGTGTTGACTCGATTAGTGTTGCCGATTGATTGGAGTTGGATCGATTGGTGTTGGATCGATTGGTGTTGGATCGATTGTTGTTGGAACGATTGGTGTTGTTGCGGATCGATTGGTGTTGCGGATCGATTGGTTATGCCAATAGATTGGTGTTGCCAATTGATTGGTGTTGCCAATTGATTGGTGTTGCCTATTGATTGGTGTTGGATCGATTGGTGTTGGATCGATTGGTGTTGCCGATCGATTGGTGTTGGATCAATTGGTGTTGGATCGATTGGTGTTGGATCGATTGGTGTTGCCGATCGATTCGTGTTGGATCGATTCGTGTTTGATTGATTCGTGTTGCAGATCGCAACTTGGTCTTCCGATAGCACGTCGTATACTTCTTGTTGTTCTTCTTCCAAGTATTTCCGGCGAAAGAACTCTGCTCTTGGGGGAGGAGACAAATCGCTGCTCTGTTGGATGAGGGGATCGGATTCGCTGCTTGCTGTTGCTGTTGCTATCGCTGTTGCTATCGCTGGCGCTTGCCGCTGTTGCTCTCGCTGATGCCGCTTGCTGCTGTCGCTCTCGCTGCCGCTTGCCGCTGTTGCTCTCGCTGCCGCTTGCTGCTCTTGCTTTCGCTGCCGCTTGCGACTGTTGCTCTCGCTGCTGCCGGTTGCGACTGTTGCTCTCGCTGCTGCCGCTTTCTGCTGCTGCTCTCGCTGCCGCTTGCTGCTGTTGCTTCGCTGCCGCTTGCGACTGTTGCTCTCGCTGCTGCCGGTTGCGACTGTTGCTCTCGCTGCTGCCAGTTGCGACTGTTGCTCTCGCTGCTGCCGCTTGCTGCTGTTGCTCTCGCTGCCGCTTGCTGCTGTTGCTCTCGCTGATGCCGCTTGCTGCCGTTGCTCTCGCTGCCTCAGATCGGTTCGTGTTGGGTCGATTGGTGTTGGATCAATTCGTTTTGCAGCTCGATTCGTGTTGTGGTACGATCGTTTGTTCCCGTTTGCTTTGATGCCAATGATCCTATGCTCTCGCGATGTTCCCGGTTGCGGCCGCTTCAATCGTCGTTGCCGTTGTGGACAATCCTATTTGCCAATCCTATTCGAATTCATGATATGATAATTGAACAAAATGGGTGAGTATCTATTGATGTAGTACATAGAGTAAATAATAACAACCGAATAATATATTAAATTCGCCGCACCTCGATCTGCACTCAATCGTTGTTCCGACAATCGTTGCACCTCAATCTTCCGACAATCGTTGTTCCCCGCACCTCGATCTTCCGACGATCGTTGTTGTTGTTCCGTTCCAATCCTTTGTTACGATCTGGTCCTTTGAAAATGAGAAGAAGAAAAAAGAGAAATACATTGAGAATCAGCAATGCCGGAGGCAGTATAATCATTTTCTATCTCTCTCATTCATACCGTTGCTTGTTCCGACGTTCGGACGTTCCGACAATCGTCCCGAGGAGATTATTGTTGCTGCTGCCGTAGATTACTTCTTACTCCTACGTCACGAAAAACAATATCTTGTTCCTGGTGATATAGAGGCAAGGGATGCAGGTTCATTGATTTCAAGACGTATATGTTTGGGGGCCTAAGTCAAACAATATCTATCCATCAATTCCCCTCTCGTCCAATGCTTTCTATTGTTATGCAGTACAAGGCTGTTATTTCGGACTGAAATATCTGAGAACGGATCGTTGTGCTCAAAGAGGGTCGGATCCCACGTTCCCGGACGGAGTGTTGATTGCAAGAATCAACACTCTACTCAAATAAGTTGGATGTAAGAAGAAGGCAGATTATGAAGTGATTGTTTTTTTTCGTCGCGAGGTAAAAAAAGGGATTTTTTTGTCTGTCGCAAGGTAAGAAAAGATTATTACTGTTTGTGTGGGAGAGAGTTTTTTTTTCGTCCAGAGGTAGAAAAAAATCATCAATCGATCGAAGTAGAGGATACTTCAATCTTCTGTAGAATTCGAAGAAAAAAAATCAATCTCGTACGTACGAAAAAAAAAATACTTCAACTTATGTATTCGTTAGGGTTGGGGTAAGGGTTTAGGATTAGAGTTAGGGTAAGGGTTAGGGTTAGGGCGTAGGATTCTACACGAGATGATTAATACACGCTTGTTGTACAAGATAAATACTAGTAGTGTATCCGCGTAGGTTCCTACGCAAGTAGATTACTACACGCTTGTTGTACAAGATACATAATAGTACTGAATCAGCGTACGTTTCTACGCGAGTAGCTTACAAGTCACCTGTTGTACTAGATAAAACTTATTGGGTAATAACGACAAAAGTATCTGGTCCAAGCCATGAATACATTCATCATGACTCATCAAATTCATATTGCGAACAACTTTGTCACACAGAATGCCCAAAATGTTGTGGTTTGATTCTACAAATGGCAAACATGGGGGTATTATTGGTGCAATTCCAGGGCACAGACTTACTTATTGGGTAATGACTCAAAAAATATTCAGTCCAAGCCATGAATACATTCATCATGACTCATCCAATGCATATTGGGAACAACTTTGTCACACAGAATGCTGGAAATGTTGTGGTTTGACTCTCGCAATGGCAAACATGAGGGTATTTTTCGTGCAATTCTAGGGCACAAACTGAGTTATTGGGTAATGACTACAACAATATCTGGTCCAAGCCATGAATACATTCAACATGACTCATCAAATACATATTGGGAACAACTTTGTCACACAGAATGCCCGAAATGTTGTGGTTTGACTCTCCAAATGGCAAACATGGGGGTATTTTTGGTGCAATTCCAGGGCACAAACTAACTTATTGGGTAATGACTCAAAAAGTATCGGGTCCAAGCCATGAGTACATTCATCATGACTCATCAAATGCATATTGGAAACAACTTTGTCACATAGAATGCCCAAAATCTTAAGGTTTGACTCTACAAATGGCAAACGTGGGGGTATTTTTGGTGCAATTCCAGGGCACAAACTTACTTATTGGGTAAGGACTCAAAAAGTATCTGGTCCAAGCCATGAATACATTCATCATGACTCATCAAATGCATATTGGGAACAACTTTGTCACACAGAACGCCCAAAATGTTGTGGTTTGACTCTCCAAATGGCAAAAATGAGGGTATTTTGGGCGCAATTTCTGGGCACAAACTTACTTATTGAGTAATGACTCCAAAAGTATCCGGTCCAAGCCATGAATACATTTATCAGGACTCATCAAATGCATATTGGGAACAACTTTGTCACACAGAATGCTGGAAATGTTGTGGTTTGACTCTCCATATGGCAAACATGGGGGTATTTTTGGTGCAATTCCAGGGCACAAACAGTCTCATTTGGTAATGACTACCAAAGTTTTTGTACCAGGCCATGAATGCATATCACATGACTTACAAAATGCATGTTGGGAATAACATTTAAATGCATATTGGGAACAACTTTGCCACACACAGTACAGACAATGTTGTGGTGTGTAGAAACAAATGGCACACAAGACAGTACGGTATGTTAGGTGCAGTCTACAAGATTCTACATGTGACTAGAGGATTGAAATACATAACCTTAATGTGATCAAAAGTTTCCCTTCTGAAAATATTATGGCGCGGGAGGGCTGGCTGGCACAGGTACGTGATCTACTTCTACAAATATATAACAGCGCGCCCAAGCCAGACAACACACAGAAGAAGTTAGGGCAAACAACATAGTACAGAACCCACGGAAAAACTCTACACACAAAACATCGTACACATACTACATGAAACACCGTACACACACACACACACGACACACAAAACACAAAACACCGTACACAACCCGACAAAATTATTAGTACACACACAAAACCACACAAAAAGAAACACATGATTCTTGATCGGCACCGTATTCAGAAAATAAAATAAAAAAATATGAATGCTCTCGGAAAGACACAATGAAGCAAAAAATCCGAGGGGAATACCCTTCGAAACAACAAAACCATCCGGCCCGGTGATCATCAAAATACAGGGGACAACAACGGTAAGAAAAAGAGAGTGAAAACAAACACACCAATTACTAACAAAGTGTGTAACAGTAATACCAAAACTATGAACGAAACAAAGGGCAACAGTAAAAAAAATGGTACCGACAACACAATTTCTACTACTACAAACATGGAAGAACACAACACCATCAACCAGAGTAACGAACCAGCACTGAGCATTACCAACACAACCACCACTACAGTAATGAACCAACAGAAAGAAGGAACAAAAACCAATGTGGTAGAGAAAACATCTAACAGAGAATGCTGCGATTTAGAGGATGTTGCGGAACGTGTCATGAAAAAAATCCAATATGACAAATTGGCACAGGAACTGGCAAAACACTTACGGCAACAAGAGAGGGTACCACATATAGGGGTGGGAAAGGTAGTAATGGTACCTAAACAAATGGAGGCAACCATGCAGGGAGAGGGGACTTGTAATGCCGGCGACACAAGAGAACGAGCAGTAAGTACAATTACAGACGAATATGGGCTTATAACAGACAACAATATGCTTAAGGCTTTGAGTGATAT
>CM074785.1:9999391-10018585 GCA_037355745.1 Pseudo-nitzschia multiseries | reverse complement strand
GATTTATTATTTTGTCTTCCCAACATACCATATCAAAGTGCCGTTGCGTTCTGGAGATACTCTATTGTTCAATCCATTAGTATTACATAGCTGTTCGAATCCGAAAAACGAAGGGTGTTATATTACGAGCGCCTATGTATCTTGCAAAACTGTGCTTAGAGCTAACCCTCTATAGTAATATTAAACAATAATTTAAAGTTAGCCCAGTACATTCCCCATCGCTACTCAATTGGAACTGCTGTCAGAACTATTATCGCTCTCTGAACTGGATACATAATCACTGGATTCGTTATCATTCAATGCCATCTCAAACGGTTCCAACTGGATGTCATCTTGTAGGGTGCTATGCGTTGTACAAACATTCATAAGACAGTGGTGTAGCAGCATTTTTGCTTTCAAAGAAATCCAGCCACAAGATACGATTCGATATCACGAGTCATTCACAATTGGTTAGGCAGCCATCAATTCCTTGCTCTGGAACAACTGCCAGCTCGGAATGGATAGTGTCGACATGAAATAGGTACAGGGAATTCATGAGGCGCCCACGTTGGACAAATTCAGAAGCTGTTTTCTTAGGCACATCTTGAAACCGACGAGCCACAGCATACATTCCGTTTGTATCAATTGGATAGCCACCAATACTACTGTATGGCTGCTTCAAACTCTGTACAGTTAAAAAGCATAGCAGATGGCACGGTATGAGCTTGGGATTGTTATTGAAATCAAAGTCCAATTTCATCAAACACCAATCCATCCATACGGAGTTGAGCAGAGAACTGTCTGATCTATATGAAGGATGCGAGCAAAATATAAAATTAGACCCACAAGCAACATCGAAACGATTGTGCTCTGTAACTCCACAAATGTGCGAAGGATTCTCCAATAAAGGTAGCACAGAATCAAAAACAAAGTCAAGTATGTCAGAAGGAAAAAATGGTTTGCTTTTGTTCGTAGAACGAAGCCACTTCATTGTTGATTCCCCATTGTCGGTTCTCATTATTTGAAAATGAGAACCGCCACCATCAGGGCGTTCAATTGGAGGAGGATCAGGCGGATTCAAGTTGTAGTGATATGTCGCCTGGCTTAGCATCATTTTCTCTGACTTTTGATTGGCTGTTTGATTGATTAGTGATGCAGCATTACCTTGCGTGTTCTTGGAAGGAGCTTTAATCTCAGTTTTGTGGTGAGACTCATTGGGAGCACTATCCCAGCCTGCAGGACTTCCCCATAAAGAGATATAATCTGGTAGGTGAAAGTACAGGTGATTCTTGATTAGTTTTGTTCCCATCCCTTTCCTGTGACATGTTGAGTTTATACAATTGATAAAGTGCACGATTGTTTTTGGGAGATTCTTTAAAGGAAGCATATTTCATCCGACCGTGTTTAAGAAATTCTTCCATTGATAGAATTAGCTGAATTACCTCTATCTGTTTCTTTACAAAACGATGGTCACCAATAATGTCAGATCCAGGTTTGGAAACCATAGCGAATCAGAAGAGAAATAAGCATTCCAGAGAAATCATGCCCTTCTTTCTTCGTGGTTGATAAAAGCTGAGTCCCAAATTTGGTGCGAAGGAAAATCTCTATCAGACTGGCGTGATAACAAACCACCGTACTGTTGTGCTAAATGGCCAATACTGTTAGCAACAGCCACGCCGTGATTCAAATTGGGGGCATAAACACATGGAACACTTCCGCGGAGCAACAATTCAATTGACTTGACAGCCCGTTTGGCAGTGCCAAGCTGGTGCATGTGCAAACATTCACCGGGAGTTGCAAAATGAATGTTGTTCTGATTTGTACCAAAGCATAAATCATGAAATACATTCCTGATGTTGTGACGAGAGTTGTTTTTGAAGTTCTTAGTGATATCATTTAGATCTGCTGCTAGGAAAACAATGAAAATCAACAGGTGACCACTTCTTTGTTGCAGGTTGAACAGAAGGAATGTTTATGTTCGGAGAATAACAGTTGCAGTGATGGCACATCCGCATGACACCCTTATTGAAGGAGCCATATTTTCCACACAATTTATCATGAAGTTCTGTGTCGCCAATAACATAGGCAATGGCAAACTTCATTTTTACCTTCCACTGTTGATTTGCGTACAGAAGATAATTCCATTTGATACCACCGTCTTCGTTACACGCGGCATTGAAGGAACGAAACGCTACTTCCAAACCATTGTGAAGATTCTGAATTTTTCCCTTCAAAGTGGCAGGACAAGAGTGTCTGGTTGACTCCCATTCGGGGTCAAGATGGAAGTAAATAGTTGTCCATGCTTCAGGTCGAGAACGGGTCTCCACATTAAAGATACCAAGTGTCATGTTCAATGGTGTTAACGTAAGTCGTCCGTTCGCATCCAAAGAGATGTCCATCCATGTAAAATATAATAGTAACAAGAATTTCTTGGGAATTGGGATTGAAAATTTCTTTCCAAGAAGATTTCCACCACAAGCCGTGATGCAATTCTGAGATTACAGAATGAGGATTCAACTCAGGATTATTGTCAGGAGATAGAGGGGTGGAATAGTCGGGAAACGAAGAGGTTTTCTTCTATCATTAGCTGCTGGTCAGAAAGAAGAGAATAAATGGCATCCTTAAAAGAACGGACATACACCTGAGTGGGCTTATTATCAGGTAACCAATTCAGTATATGAGGATGAAATTTCATATCAGAGAGACCCAGATTGGATTGGAGATTGTCAAAAATTGTTTTCTAAGATCTAATTTTGGCATAGCAAAAATCAAAACCAGGTCTCATTTGACTTTTCTTTGCCCACTGGAAAATTGATTTGAATGTGTTCAGTGGCAATTTATGTCTGGCCATTAAATTCATGAGTTCCAATTTGGCAAGAAGATGATGGGGCGGCGGTAGTTTTGTGTGGCTTTGAAATGTCTCCTCTCTTTCATTCAGATTAATGATTTCATGCAAAGATGGTGGTGGAGGGGCTTGCTGAGCAGTAGCGACGTTAACATCAGAACCATTAGTGTGATTTTCTTTGTTGTCTCCACAATCTATGTTGTTGGTAGAATTGTTGTCGTTATTTTCATTTACGTCATCAGTCATTGTCATCCTCGTTATCAGAATTGTTGATATCATTATTCAGCGGGAATGCATCTTCATCTTGAACAGCGGAAACAGTCATGTAAGATTCAATGGCGTAAGATTCAATGGCGTTCCGATCCATTGGCGGTAAAAAGACATCATGTACAATCTGTTGGTTTAGAACACAATGAAGACCGGTGGCTGATTGACTTGTGACGGTGTGGTGGGAGAGATGGGAAGGGGGAACTAGATGGACCGTTTTGTGTCATAGTCATCCCAAAATCTGAAGGAGAACTGTTGAACAGATGGCAAGGTAGGCTGCACTTTGATACAGGTGGAGAAGTTAGAGATCTTTCGTTTAATTAGACCATCACTTTTGTATAAGTTGTAGCATTGAATATTGTAGTTGAGATGTTGTCTTAGGCCGTACGAGACATATTTCAAGGTATTGCACTCTTTTGACCCAGATTTGTATCCTTTAAAACTCTTGGATTTTTTCCCTTTCTTATCCCAGCAACCACGGCAGTAGAATAGAAGAGGGGTTTTGATAACAGGAGGCATGATGTTGCGGAGTTGTTTGAAGGAAAATATCAGTAGAATGGGTCAAAAAGAACGGAGGTCGGAAAGATGAATTGTTGAAAGGAAAAAATTAAATGTATTATTTTGTGTGTGATGTGTTTTCTTGTTACGGTAGATTTCCTTACTACCATACTTCGATTGCAAAAATGGTCCGTACAGTAAATGCATTACTACTTAGTGATGATTGCAACATTCCTTGTACAATATGTTTAGTAGTGAACAGTACGTACAATCAACTCCTTAAGAGGGTTAATACACAGCGCCGGACGGGTCAATCATATCAGTTCTTCCAAACATTTCGTTGGCAGGCGCGTCAGTTCTTCCATAAGGTGCACGGAAATGTGAACCAAAATGGAAATCGTGGACAATTAGCGTTATTGATTATCGAAATGTAAATCGTGGACAATTGTGTTGTTGATTACTATCGAGTTGATTCTGACTTTCATGTACCCGTAAAACCAACTAGTACGCTATTTTGCATGAGTTATTACTAGTAGATACTAGTAGTACATTATTTTCACTAGTACTTCTTCATTATAATTCATTATTTCATTTTCTTTCCGACAAGCAAAACAAAAACCAACGTGTTAGGTGTTACTACTAACTTATCTTTGAATCAAAAATCTACTCTACTGATCCTAGTAATCCTAATCTTCCAATCGACGATCGAACCAACCATGGAGGGAATTTCCAAAATACAAAAGATGGTTCAAGATCTTCTAGCCGAAGTACAACAAGAACACCCAGCCGATCTCGAAAAAAGAACACCGAAAAATGATTGTTTATTACAAGAAAGAGATTGCTCGACACCAAAAAAAGATTCGTAAGATTCGTGCACAAAAAAGCAATCATCCAGATGTTAACAATGGAATCGTCGATCCACCTAGCAATCATCAAGTCGTTCCGAATGTAACCATCAATCCACCTTGCGGGTTGTTATTGAACAACGATTCAGATTTTGGTGACAATTCCGACAGTGTAGCTTCTGAAATTACTACGGATCTTCCTGCCATTAAACAGGAACCAAACCCTTAAGTGCAATAGCCCGCATGGGGTGGATTCGACTTGGCGTTGGAGTTGGGATTTGAGTTGGAGTTGGAGGATTTGGGACGGAGCCCGTTATATGGTGGCAACATGTTGAGAAAATGAAATAAGTCATTCGTGCATAAGTTGTACACAAAATAGTGCTTGTCACGAAAAGAATATGATATCCTTAACCCTTAAATAGTTATTTTATTTGAGGAGTGACGAGATATTGTCTCGAAAGTAAAGGTGTGCGACGCGCGAGGTTTTTTAGTAGACACGCGACCTAAAAAGATAGGAAATTTAAAAAATAGGGTCAAGAATTGTAAAACTACCGCGCGATAGCCCGCGGGGGGTAGAGAAACAGTTCTCGGACGTAGGCTATTGTCTCTTAGTTTGCTTCTTCTTTGGCTGGCTATCATGCTTGCTTTGAGACTGTTCCCATGATTTGGGATTCCTCTCTTCTTTGAACTTCCGCATCACCTCATTCCCCTGGGTAGGGGCAAATTATGTCAGCAAATTCAGCAGGGACAAGCTTGCATCACTTGGTGTACAGCTCAATATGTTTTATTCCTTTGATTCCTGTAGGTGCTACCGCATCAAGTGAGACAAAGTCTCCAAGAAGGGCATCCCACACAATGTGATGTCAATCCACTATGCCGCTTACTCGTTTTTGCAGATCTTGTACGCTAGGCGCTACAGATCCAAGCCGATCTTGCCAGATTGTCATGATTGTTGGTGCGTCTGACCTTACTGTAAAAATATGACCACGTTGTATTGTACCAGTCTTCAGGTCCTTGTAGAACATATCTTTGAGCCTTTTATAGTGTTTGAAATTGCTGCCAGTTATGGAATGTATTGTGATCCAATAATAAGTCCCTAGCGCCTTACATAGTTGGCTGAATGTGTACAGGTTTTGGCATCGGTAGTAGTCTCATTTCATTGTGTCAAACCATCGATCTGCACAGTTTTTGGTGTGCCCAACAACATAGAGCACGAAATTCATCTTTTTGAAATACTACCCTGCTTCAACCAGCATGTATGCTAGCCGCAGAGCATGATTATTTCTGTTTTGCCCTCCACAGTTATCCATAAGCACTGTTAATTCACCACCTATTTCATCTTCTTTCAGCCAGCCTTTGTGTTTCAGCAGCATAACAATCATTGATGCCACACTGTTGCCTCTTTTTGCTCCTATGCCCTCATGATAGGCAAAAGTATCCAAACTCCTGCCTTCCAATGAGCAATCAACAATCCCCAAGATTGCAACAGTTAGAAGGGTCATGTAATATGTGTCCCCTGGCTGGGTTGCTCCAAGATTGGGAAGCTGCACGTTTTGACAGTAGTCGATAATAGTATACTTATTTAAGTAGCATTAACCACCGAAGGTGGATACCAAAGGTGGATCTTAACTACTCAGTCTGCTACCAGACTTTAACAAGTTTAAGCCCCAAGTTGTAGAACGACAACTTTTTTCAAACGAACCGTGAAAGCAAGCAGGGAGGGTACAAAGAACAAACTGACGAATGATGCCCTAAGCAGAAGCCTAACAGGAGGCAGCTGTCTACAATCATACAGTAGGAAGGGTATACACATAGGAGGCAGCAGCGCCGCATGACTCCACTCAGGCGGGCTGGACCTACAGTATGTGGGATGGAAGAAACCAGGGGCCATGGTCTTGGAGGAAGAAGAACAAGGCAGGCTGTACGCTGGAGGGGTCCTATGTAGGATGGAGAACCATAAAAGAGCAACACTTAGGGGGCACAGGGGCCATGGTCTTGGAGGAAGAAGAACAAGGTGGGCTGTACACTGGAGGGATCCTATGTAGGCTGAAGAACCACAAAAGAACAACACTTAGGGGGCACAGGGGCCATGGTCTTGGAGGAAGAAGAACAGGGTGGGCTGTACACTGGAAGGGTCCTATGTAGGAGCAGGGGGGCTCTAAGCGAAATCACTTAGGGACCAAGGGGCAGTAGGTGTGAAAACAGATGCCAGCTGTAGTGCACACCTGAAAGGGATATGTAGGAAGTAGGGCCTTAAGCAAGAACACTTAAGGACCAGGGACTTTAAGTGAATTCACACTTATAGGTCAGGGGAGGAACAGAAGGGAACGTGAAGTTCAACTCGTGAGTAGGGGAAGAGACTTGAAGAACCGGAGGGTTATATAAAGTATACTGCAACGTCAACTTGCAAATACTTAAGGGTCAGGACTTAGGAACCTTCTAGAAGGGAGGGTTATGTGTGTGTTCATCAATTTCAGCTTGAAAAGACTTAAGGAAACCAGAATGTTAAGTGAAAAGCACTTATGGGCGTGGAAACAGTTCAAAAGAACCTTGAAGAATGAAGAACGTTGAGTGTAACAGTGTAGAGCGTTAAGTAAAAAGATACTTAAGAGCCTTTGGGGAGGAGCTTGGCAACAGATTGAAGTGTTAGCAATTTGCGTCTGTAACTGCTGTATATAGGATTAGTACTGTATGTAGAATGAGTACTGGAGGCAAGGAAATTAGTGTTGGTTTTCATGTTCATGTTCATGTTCAATGACCAACCACTGACGACGACCGACAATGGTGAATAGGAGACCAAAAGGACCAAGGAAAGCAGCAAGCATCCAAGATGATAGCAAAATTGAAAAGGCCAGGTCTTGGTTAGTCCGTGTAGGTCCTGGTTTTGTTGGTGGCGGTGTAGAAGTGAGCAAGATATGGTAGGGGAAATTTGTGTAGAAATCTACGTGTTTTTAGTACTGGAACATTGAAACATCGGACAAAGTTGCGCGAGGCAAAATTGTGCTTTTTGACAGTAGTCAACAACCAAACAACAGTACCGTTGCTCACTGTGTGCAACGCCATGCAAATAACCGTGATGGGCCTCTTTGTTTGTTCTATTGCAGACTTTCCTTTGGTCAGCAGCTTGATTGGCATGCAGGCTTCCTTCCAATAGAATTTCGTTGTTCTCTGACATAGCTGCTTCAGGTTCCATTACAAGAGGAGCATACACCTTTCTCACGCGTTGCAGTTCCGCGTGTTTCATTTTGGGAGGCAAGAACTTCCCCCTCTTTTGGTTCATTCTTCCCTAGATAGTATTTATTCAGACTGGGCTCAGAGAGACAGCTATCAGCAGCAGGCTCTGTACAAGCTTCACGAAACCTCACATAACGCAAACGATTGCAAAGGACGTGGCATTTAGTGCAGACATGAACAGTCCGACTTACAATTTTAATGCGTTTTAAAATATAGAGACCAGTAGCTATGAAAGTATGACCAAGAACAGATGAATTTCCTTTCCCCTTCAAAGTTTGCAATGGAGCAGCTTCCAGTACTGATTATGAATTCTTCTTTGGAGTCACATTCCATCCTCTTTCAGCACAGAATCAATAGTAGAGAGATCTCTTTGTAAGGGGGAGAGGAAACTCTATAACACCTTTGTCTCCATCGCAAAATCCAACACCAGATTCAACTCACACAATCCTACGTCCGAGAACTGTTTCTCTACCCCCCGCGGGCTATTGCGCGGTATTTTTGAAATTCTTGACCCTATTTTTTAAATTTCCTATCTTTTTAGGTTGCGTGTCTACTAAAAAACCTTGCGCGTCAGCACACCTTTACTTTCGAGACAATATCTCGTCACTCCTCAAATAAAATAACTATTTTAGGGTTAAGTATATCATATTCTTTTCGTGACAAGCACTATTTTGTGTAAAACTTATGCATGAATGACTGTTTTCATCTTCTCAACTTTTCTGTTGACTGTACTGTGCACTACTAAACATATTGTACGAGGAATGTTTCAATCATCACTAAGTAGTAATGCATTTACTGTACGGACCATTTTTGCAATCGGAAGTATGGTAGTAAGGAAATCTACCGTACAAGAAAACACATCACACACAAAAAAACAATTTTTTTCCTTTCAACGATCCATCTTTTTGACCTCCGTCCTTTCGACCCATTCTACTGATATTTTCCTTCAAAGAACAACTCAGCAACATCATGCCTCCTGTTATCAAAACCCCTCTTCTATTCTACTGCCGTGGTTGCTGGGATAAGAAAGGGAAAAAATCCAAGAGTTTTGTAGGATATAAATCCATTTCAAATTGTAACTTGAAATACGTCTCGACCGGCCTAAGAAAACATCTCTGGCATAGAGTTACGTGCCGCGCCATTTACCATAGTCAGGGCCTAATTAAAGGAAAGACCTATAACTTCTCCACCTGTATCAAAGTGCAGCCTACCTTGCCATGTGTTCAACATTCTCCGTCAGATTTTGGGATGACTATGACACAAAACGGTCCATCTGTTCCCCCTTCTCATCTCTTCCACCACACCATCACAAGTCAATCAGCCACCGGTCTTCATTGTGTTCTAAACAGACAGATTGTACATGATGTATTTTTACTGCCAATGGATAGGAACGCCATTGAATCTTACATGGCTGTTTCTGCTGTTCAAGATGAAGATGCATTCCCGCTGAATAATGATATCAACAATGCCGATGACGAGGATGACAATGATGATGACGTAAATGAAAATAAGGACAACAATTCTACCAACAACATAGATTGTGGAGACAACAAAGAAAATCACACTAAGTGGTTCTGATGTTAACGTCGCTACTGCTCAGCAAGCCCCTCCACCACCATCTTTGCATGAAATCATTAATCTGAATGAAAGAGAGGAGACATTTCAAAGCCACACAAAACTACCGCCGCCCCATCATCTTCTTGCCAAATTGGAACTCATGAATTTAATGGCCAGACATAAATTGCCACTGAACACATTCAAATCAATTTTCCAGAGGGCAAAGAAAAGTCAAATGAGACCGGGTTTTGATTTTTGCGATGCCAAAATTAGATCTTAGAAAGCAATTTTTGACAATCTCCAATCCAATCTGGGTCTCTCTGATATGAAATTTCATCCTCATATACGGAATTGGTTACCTGATAATATAAAGAAAGTGTGTCGTAACAAACAAACGCAAACGCAATCGGTCTTATGATTGATTGATTTAGTGAGTAAGATCATTGTTACAGTTCGATCATCTTTGCCGATCGACAGGTTAATTACTCGTCGTCAAATTACTCGTCGTATCGTCGTGTCTATTTACAGCATATTACCGTGTAATTCTAAGCATACAAAACACATGTAATTAAGACACAAGAAACACACGCAAAAGCCATCTTCGATCGGTCTTTTGTCTAGAAATCACGCGGTTAAGGACATACAGACAGACTAAACCAGTTACTCGTGATAGTCGCCAAAGCAAATAACTGTTTATACGATTCATCTCAACGCACGTATGACCCGTAAAGACGGACCGACAGAGGTGCAGTGCGGTCCGGATATAACTTAATCCTAATGCTCACAATTTTAGAACCTAATCAATGTTACTGCAATCTACCTACTGTAATCTAACGACACGAAGTAGAAATCAAAGTTTATCAGACCCAGATTCTAACCAAGGGAGTGTTTAGTCAACAATCGGCTACCGTTCAAACAAGAGACGAGTGTTCCATTGGTCCACACGGCAATAGATGAAGCGAGACCGATTACCGACTGATCACCGGTTAATCAAAGACTCTCCTGAAGGCTATGTCCATGTTTGAGCACTTAGATGGGTAATGGCACTAGTGCAGCCGGGCTTGAGCTAGTACCTCTTGCTACTCTCAAACGACATAATGGCCTAGGGGAACAAGCAAACCCCATCGATACAACGTATCGAATTCGGGGCCAGAACAGCCGCAGTCTTTACATTCAAACGTAAACGTGTCCCAATTCAAGCATGGAAGAGGTCCACATGGCGCCTCAAACGACACGATAAGGACTGGTAATACACCTAGGTGTACATAGAAACGGCAACGAACCGACGGCCCCAACAACAACAACAACACCAACAACTGGAGGCATACAGCCTCACGAATAGTAGTAGGTGTGGATACAAGAAGGAAGGATCGAGTGCTCCATACGAGTAAAATAAGATGCTACCACAAGGTGGGACAGCGTACAGACGTGTGCACTAAGCTGTTCTTAGCCTCTACACGGAGAGGGCAGTTGAATTATTCTAGAGTAATTTCAACTCCCGCCGAATAGGGGGATCTGGTGGATTCGTAACCGTAAAATAACGGGAAAACAAACCAACGGCTGATCCGTTGGACTTGTAACCGTAAAATAACGGGAAAACAAACCAACGGCCCCAATTCCTGTGGAAACAATTCAACGGTCCCAAATTACTACGGGAACAAGTAGCGGGCCGGATCAAACGGCCACTAGAATCCCGCACGAGTAAACCCAACGGCCGCAGAGGGATTCATAAGCCAAATCAACGGCCCCGATTCAAAATCGGAAACCGAACAGTTTGCTTAAGTATGGGGCAACTGAGGGATTTACATTTGGAATAGAAACGTTTGCAGAATTTTGCAAGGAAAAACCACTAGAAAATATCTACTACTAGTGATATCGCGAAGAGAGTGATCGCTTGAGAAATCCAGAATCCCTCAGAAAATCATTCATATATCACTTACAGAACAAGTAAACAACTATTCCGGAGGCAAAATACCAACCATGGTGAGAGGAAGAACAGCTCGACAGAACCAACGCAACGACAATGCGGCCGCTAATCCAGCGGCTGCCGCCGCTAACCCAGCAGCTGGTGGACCTGCCAACAATGGACCAGCCATTCCTGCCAATCTTGGTTTTACAGCGGCGCAAATGGAATTCATTAGGACCATGATGGATACTAACTGGGCTCCGTCGCTCACACAAGAGGTTCAAGATGCAATTGAACGCGCTAATCAACTGGAGGGAATCCCTGGATACGCAGGGGAAAGGACTCTAACCCCAACTGAAGTAGTTTTCAGAGAAATCTTGGAATCCTTTGGGTTGAACCGGATCACGGCAGATGAACTTTTCCGGACTGGCTACAGCAGTACCGACTCCCTCCGAGACATGGATGAATCTGCAATCAAATCCCTGGTGAATGGTGTCAACAAGACCAAACACAACTACTGCCCGGACCCAAAACAAGTGTATGTGGGGAGGGTTTTCGGGGATCGGCTCAAGTTGTTTGTGGCTTGGAGCGAATATCAGCCTCTCATTGGGGCTACAGCTACTCCGGTTGACTGGATGGCTGACTCGGATGCAGAATCCAAGACCCAAGATCGCCTCAAGTCCCTCAAGGAGGATGACAGCAACACAGCGGCCGGGGACCTTACTCTCCCAGAACCACTCACTGCAATGTCCAAATTCAAGGAGTTTGATGAACGGTTCAGGGAGTATCTTAGACACAAAAGGGGTGTCACCAAAACATCTCTACTCTACACGATTCGGAAGGACTCGATAGTCGGCGATGCTGAGAGGGGGGGGGGGGAGCGTTGGATCTGCCCCAACAGATATGTATGCCAACTGGAATGAACATTCTATACAATGCACCGTCCATTCAGGATCCCACTGGACCAAAGACAACAATACACTATGGGGAATCCTTTTCAAATTGGTAGGAGCGGGCCCCGGTTGGTCCTACATCCAAGGTCTTGGCTCAGAAGGGGATGGGAGAAAGGCATATTTCACCCTCTATTCTCAAGCATACAAATCAACGAATACGAGACTTCTCATAGAAGAAAAGAGGGCCTTCCTACAGAGTTCTACCTACTCCGGGGACACCAAGAACTACAGTTTCGACAAGCACAAAAGGCGTTGGTATGATGCAAAGGAGTTCCTGTTGCGGCATAAGGCTTTCCCACCGGAAGATCAGTTTGTTACTGACTTCTGCCACTCTATCTCGGATCCAAGACTCGAAATGGCAGTCCAATTGGTCCTGAATGAAGCGGGTGGCATGTATGACAACTTCGACAAGGCTGCCGCCCACTTCACTCAAGCGCTTGGTATCAAGAAAATGCAAGCCAGTCGAAAAGGTAGTCGCAGAAACATCTCTTCTTTCAAGGGAAAAGGGGGCAACAAACGCAACAATGATAGCAACTCCTCCTCCAACAAGAAATACGGCAACAAGAAACAGAAGACTTCTGGTACATACGATGGACCTCTTGAGGGTAAAATCTATCCGAAGGAAATCTGGGTCACTATGTCTGCGGCCCAGAAGAACCAAGTCCGGTCCCTACGCCCAGCTCTCAACTCCACTGCGAAGTCTGCACAGGTTTCTCTTGTTGAAGCCAAAGGAGACAACACTACAGCAAAAGGGCCGGCCGGCGATCAATTCGGTAGCCATACTCACAAGAAGAAGAACCAAGATTGATTTGCCGGCCGGGGCCTGTCGATTGTATCCCGGGTAGGCCGGCCGATAGTCCATATCAAGAGTTTTGGCTCACCGTCTCAAGATAACGGTCAATGCGAGTTGGACAGCCATGCTGATACAACAGCCGCGGGATCAAATATGGTATTACTGGATTCATTGGATTCTATCTTGACATATGTGGATGTTGCACCATTTTCAGATACATACTCACCGCTTAAGAATGTCCCTATTGCCCGTTGGGCCACAGCTTGGACTGACCCAACCGATGGGATTACCTACATCTTGGTCTTTGGGCAGGCTTTGTTTTTTGGCACCAAGTTGCAACACAGCTTGGTATGTCCCAATCAAGTCCGGGACTGCAACTTCAACAAGGTTGAGGATACCCCAAGGCGATACGACTCCAATTCTACACACGGGATTACATTTTGATCAGAAGACACTGAACTCTTCATCCCTCTCAAAGTCGAAGGAGTCATATCCTATTTTGATTCCTGCAAGCCTACAAATAAAGAACTGGCAAACTGTGAACACATACTGGCTACAGATACCCACACCTGGGACCCCTACTCCGCTCACTTTGCAGAGGAGGAAGAAGCCACCAATGCCTCTTTCCCGCGAGTTGTTGCTACTCTTTCAGGGTGCCTGCCGGCTTGTGGGACCCCAGTCAAATATTCATCCACGATTCATCCTGAACCACTCGGCACAGGGTACGACACAAACCGGCTGCTCTATTTGGCTTCTGTCTGTACTAATAGAGTTCCTTCCCAACGCACCGGATATACTCCAACGGACGTTTCAACTAGGTTGATTTCAGCCCTTGCTGGAACCACCGGGGAGGACCAAGAAAATCTTCGAAATTCAGCAAACTCTACGATTTCTGATGTTTCCACCAAGCCTTCATCAGTCGGTCTGTCCTCATTATCTGAAGCTGAGCTGGCCATTCAACAGGAAGCCAAGGCTCGCACCAAGGAAAGGAAGCTGTTAAGGCGCCAACAAGATGTCCTAGACCAAGAAATGTCTCTCGACAAGAAGTCTTTCATACGAAGGGGACAATGGGGACCTCCATTAAGGATACCTGACAAGGTTGACAGGAATGATGCCAAGGCCATTGCTAAGATGTGGAACATCAGTGAGAAGCGGGCCAAGGCTACTATTGAAGTCACTACCCAAGATGGCATTCGACAACTGTCCCAGTCTATTACAAAGAGACTGAAGACACAGAAGTGGAGGAATAGGAGTATGCTCAAGGGCCGATGGTATGCTGACACTATGAAGTTCAAGGTTCCCAGCATCATTCGCAATGATACAGCAGCCCAGATCTTTGCAAGTGGAAAGGACTATGTGGCCTTCTACCCTGTCAGGGGAGAGGTACGATGTCATGATGGCTTATCTTGCTTTATCAATGAAGTGGGAATCCCAGAACACCTTGTTACAGATGGAGCCAAGGCCCAGGGGAGTCATGAGACACACAACACTGGTTGGCACAAACTCCGGTCGGAGTATCACATCCAACAAACATACATACAACCTCACTGTTCTTGGCAGAATACGGCAGAACACAGTGCCGGGGACTTGAGGAGGGCAATGCGTTTGATGACTTCTAAGAAGGGCAGTCCCAGGAGGTGCTGGGCCTTCTGTGGAATGTTAGCGGCCGGCCGGATGAAGCCTCGTGGCATCAAGTGATCCTTCTTCGATGGGAAGGACTAGCTTTGAATTGGTACATGGATACACCCCAGATATCACCCTCTATATGATCCACGATTGGTACGACTTCATTTGGTGGTATGATCTAAATGGAAAGACAAATAGGCTTGGCCGGTGGCTGGGCCCATGTGGGGATACTTTCGGTGGTGGAGATTGTCACTATATCTTATTTAAGACTGGAAAGGTTCACATAACAAACAGCACTCGGGCTATATCTGAGGAAGAATGGAGACATCCGGATATCCTATCACAGTTGGAAGCACACAACAAAGAAATCAACGCAAAGGTAGGCGATGAGGTTAAACCTTCTGATACTTATCTTGAAAATGAGCTTGGCGAACCACCTCTGGGCCTATTTGATGGCAAATATGAGGGAGAGGATGAAGTACTCATGGCAGAAGCCGAGGCTTCTTCCCCGGATGTTGATGACTTGTCTGGTAAGGATCTAGACGAGTATCTTGGGACTGAGGTATTACTCCAGATAGGGGATCAACATATCCGGGGGCTAGTCAAGAGCCGTTGCAGGGATAAGGATGGTGTGCTGATTGGTGAAAAGAACAACAATCCCCTCTTAGACACGAGGTCGTACGAGGTCGCTATGCCAGATGGATCTATTGAAATTTATACAGCCAATACACTTTCAGAGAGTATCTATTCTTCCGTTGATGATGAAGGGCGCATGTATTGTCTGATGGATGAGATTATTGATTTCGAAAGGGATTCGGAGGCCTTAACTATCGAACAGGCTACTTACACAACAAAGTCCGGACAAACTAGAACAAAGCCAACAACCAAAGGATGGAGGTTCCTTGTTAGGTGGAAGGACGGCACTACATCCTGGGCAAAGTTAAGTGATATGAAGGAAAGCTTCCCGATTGAAACAGCAATACACGCCCGTGAAGAAGGCATCATAAATGAGCCAGCGTTTAAATGGTGGGCTTATAAGGTACTTCGGAGAAAAGACCGGATCCTATCTGGCGCTAAAACCAAGTACTGGACCAAGTCCCATAAGTACGGGGTTCGGCTCCCTAAGTCTATTACAGAAGCAAAGGCAATTGATAGAGAAACGGGGACCAATCATTGGGCTCGGGCTATTGCAAAAGAAATGAGGAACAGCTCTATTGCCTTTGAATTCAATGAGGAAGACAAGATACCAGCGGGGCATACCAAAATAATCATGCACATGGTCTTTGATGTCAAGATTGACTTAACTCGGAAGGCCCGGTTAGTCGGAGATGGCCACAAAGTCCCAGAAATCTCCAAGGAATATACTTATTCCAGTGTACCCAGTAGGGATTCGGTTCGATTGTTCTTCCTAGTGGCAGCACTTAACAACCTCGACGTACTCAGTGCGGATATACAGAATGCTTACTTAACAGCACCCATCAAGGAGAAGTACTTCACAATAGCTACAGAGGCCCAAGGGCTTCGCGTCAGAGCTATGTGGAAGGCCCTGCAAGATTGTAAGGGCTTTATATGGGCTCCCGGTTGCTGGGGCATCTTTTCGATCACACTTGGCTAGTCACTTAAGGGAGCTTGGTTATGTATCTTGCAAGGCCGATCCTGATGTACATCTCCGATCTGCGTTCAAACCAGATGGCTC
The DNA here is from genome assembly GCA_037355745.1 of Pseudo-nitzschia multiseries. Taxonomy (NCBI): domain Eukaryota; phylum Bacillariophyta; class Bacillariophyceae; order Bacillariales; family Bacillariaceae; genus Pseudo-nitzschia; species Pseudo-nitzschia multiseries. The sequence continues at coordinate 10,002,386 of CM074785.1, read as the reverse complement.
GGCTTACTACGAGTACTGTGTGGCCTACGTTGATGATATTCTTGTATGTGGAATGGATCCAAAGTTCCAAATGGATGCGATAGAAAGGCAGTTCAAGTTGAAGAATGGAACAGTTGAAGAACCTTCTTTCTACTTGGGAGCTGATATAGGAAAGACCTACATCAATGGTAACCCGTACTGGTCCATGGCTTCATCTAAGTATACTGCAAAAGCCATCAAATTGGTTGAAGAAGAACTACTAACCGGAAAATATGCGTTTAAGGTACTACCTAAGACAGCAAGATCTCCTTTGAGCGCTGAGTATAGGCCTGAGATAGACGCGTCACCAGAACTCGATCCGGAGAAACAAAACTACTATCAAGGTTTGGTTGGGATACTCCGGTGGATATGTGAACTCGGCCGATTGGATATCATTATGCCCGTGTCACTTATGTCTCAATATCTTGCGCAAGCCAGGGAAGGTCATCTCAACCAGTTGTTTCATCTGTTTGCATACTTAAAGAATTACAGCAAGTCTAAGTTGGTGTTCGATGCATCTATGCCCGAGGTCGACGAGACCATTTTCCCGGAGTGTGACTGGAGTGAGTTTTATCCAGGAGCCAAGGAACTACTGCCTCCAGATATGCCCGAACTAAAAGGGAAATCTGTCATTACCGCATGTTTTGTAGACGCGGATCATGCGGGATGCAAGGCTACCAGAAGATCTCATACAGGAGTCATCATCTTTGTTAACAGAGCGCCTATTTTGTGGTTCTCTAAGAGGCAAACGACCGTTGAGACATCTACATTTGGCTCAGAGATAGTTGCACTCAGGATAGCAATCGAGATGGTAGAAGGGCTAAGGTACAAGCTACGGATGATGGGCATACCTATAGAAGGACCCACCAATATCTATTGTGACAATGAGTCAGTTGTGAAGAATACTACACGACCGGAAAGTCCTTGTAAGAAGAAGCACAATAGCGTAGCCTATCATAAGGCAAGAGAATGTATAGCAGCAGGAACCATCCGGATTGCAAAGGAGCCAGGGGAGTCAAATATTGCTGACTTACTCACTAAACTAATGAGTGGGAGGAGGCTAATTGAGCTAGCCATGAGGTGCATGTGGAGAGATGGCGTTGATGAGAAAGAAAAAATGAGGTCCGCGGGATAAGTATCTTCTACTAGTATCGTACTACCACGAAGACACGGGGACTCTAGAAATCACGCGGTTAAGGACATACAGACAGACTAAACCAGTTACTCGTGATAGTCGCCAAAGCAAATAACTGTTTATACGATTCATCTCAACGCACATACGACCCATAAAGAGGGACCGACAGAGGTGCAGTGCGGTCCGGATATAACTTAATCCTAATGCTCACAATTTTAGAACCTAATCAATGTTACTGCAATCTACCTACTGTAATCTAACGACACGAAGTAGAAATCAAATTTGTTACCATATAATTCACCGTGATATTCTCATTGTAATATCACAGTATTGTACCTTATCATGTAGAATTAGTACTAGCGTCCGAGAACTGTTTCGCGGGGTTCGAATTTACTTCTCGCGCACAGATTTTGTGCGTGATTTTAACACGGCAATATTTCTGGACACCCTGAAATTTGCAGGCAAGTGGCAGGCTATAAATTAACAGAGCACTATTTCTGTGCGCGTGATGCACATTACTCTACTCTCGAATAAAAATAATTTATTTCAGTCTCTAGCAGAACCCAATTATTATTCTGTACAAACAACACTTAATTCTTTTCACGAATAAAAAAGAAATCTTTACTCAGTATTAATTCCAAAATATTAATCTCCCAAATAACAATTCGATAGTGCTCCCCTAGTTGTGAATTCTATTTCTCGACTACAATATTCCCTTTTTAAAATGTAGATTCTATTATGCTTGATTTATTCCTATTGCAACGTATTACGAATCCTCCATAATTTCTAATATTCTCAAAATTAAGTTCAAGATTATTAGTAGGTTTGTATTATGTATGTACTGTTATTTTCTACATTAGTTCACCAATAGATAAACTTTCATTCATCGATGCTGTTATTGCCGGATCAATATAGACGTTTCTCTTCTTTTTCTTTTTTGGTCCACTACAATTAGTGGAGCTGCTACTAGTAATATTTGCATCGCCATGCTTATTGTTGGTGTAATCTGTTGAACTTTTGTTCCTAAATTTGTCCCTCATCATTTCTTCCAATTTCCTTCCTGTTTCTGGGTGTTTTTGCATCTCGCCAATTTTGTCGCACAAGTCACTGAACAACTCTTGTCCTTCCTCCATCCATCCATTTCTGCTTCCACTGTCTGAATCGCAGAATTTTTTTGTCGCGGAATCATGGCATCACCCTTTCGCCGCTACTGCTTCACCCATACATGATGCTCATTGTAGATCAGTACCAATGCAAATGCTTCATCTGCTATAGTAAATATATCACTCAGCAAGTGCCTCTCCTTCCGTTGTTTGAAATTGGAATTTGTCGGATTGATTGCCGACATTATTCTTGTAACAAAATAATAAAAATCTTCATCTTCCGCGTCATTTTATTTTCTGTATTGAGGGTTTAAAATACCTGTGTCCTCATAAACTGCAACAGTACCAGGGAATGTGATAGGGACTCGACCTTTTCTGTAATCGTCTGTACGGAAGTATCATCAGTATCAACGGGCAGCATGTTAGTGTTGTCGGACCAAAAATAGATTCCAAAATTCCTAATTTCAACAACCAATTCTCCCGTCTGTATTTACCTATCCAGTTTTTTCTCGCTAATGTTTGTGAGTTGTGCCTCAATGCGGTCAGTACTGTCCCTACTCGTTTCCTGTAAAAGGAACAGAATGACGCAAGTGGAATATTTGCTGGCTTCATAACCGCACTTGATTGAACAGCTCTTTGTATTACATGCGCCGTTACCTTGTCATTGATAGGGAACTTCATGTTGTGGTACCAATGTTTTTTGATGTAATCCCTTAGCTGCTTGTCCACTGTTTCAGTC
>CM074785.1:9890957-9998891 GCA_037355745.1 Pseudo-nitzschia multiseries | reverse complement strand
ACCTCATCAGCAGACACTTCTGCTGGAGCAATGACTGTCAAACGAGTGTAGTACATGTCATTGTCTACATGGCATCTAGAATGGTAGTTGCGACCAATCAAAAATGCTAATGCCTGCTGCCCAATTGCATTTAGCTTTGTACGAGACAGAATCTGAGACAACACATCCATTTCCTCTGCAACAAATGGTTCCACGTCAATTAAACTATGATGCATATGCTTCACAATTTCAACTGTTTTCTCTTCTAGCTCTAGTTTCATGCTTTGATCGACATGACTTTTGAAAACATACTCACCATTATTTGAATCCAATCTTTCTGGTCGAATTCCAATGATAGCATAATCATCATTGATACTGCCCCGCTTCACTCCTCTTCCAACGGTTGGTTTTGCTCCAACAATAGCAGGAGCAAATTCTCTCAACAAGTTGATATTATTCTTGGAAGCCAGGTGTTGTTTCGCTAAATGTCTTGAAACTTTGGCAAAAATGCGCAATGACGGTTTATAATCGTCAAATGCAAGAATATGCTCGTCTTTCGTACTATCCAACGTCTCGAAATTGTCGATAGACACTGCCAGTTCCAGTTCATACTTCTTCTTTCCCCCTATTTTGCCACCCCAATCTGTCTCTATGTATTTACCTGCCACCACAGTTGATTGGTATTTGTTTTTCAGCGCTATTGTCTTGACAGGTTTGTCAATGGGCTTATCTACCCTCTTCCTCTCCGGTTTTATCTGCGACAATTGTTTATAAGTCTCATGGCTCTTCGACACTGGTGCTGCAATGGTCAGAAAATTTGAAGACATTCTCTGTTTATGTCTTTTCTCATGTTTCCTATTTGCTTTTTGCCTCCTTCCTCGTGCTGACAATTGCTTTCCATTTGTTGTGGTTGGTTTCATTCTTGCCTAGACGGATTGCCGTTGGAGGAGGAAGACGACAAATCGATTTGCCGATGGAGTGGGAGTTAGGAGGAGCGCCGGTAGAGGAGGAGGAGTAGCGACGTTGGTGGATCGCCGGTGGAGGAGGAGGAGGAGCGATTCGATGCCGACGATTCGTTGCCGAGCGCCGGTGGAGGAGGAGCGATTCGATGGTGGATCGCCGGTGGAGGAGGAGGAGGAGCGACAGTGGAGGAGCGATTTCGATCCTGGATCGCCGGTGGAGGAGGAGCAACGTTGGTGGAGCGACGGTGGAGGAGCGATTCGATGCCGGATCGCCGGTGGATTGCTTTGATCACTTTGCGGTTTGCGGTTGGATCGATTGGTGTTGGATTGATTCGTTTTGCAGATCGATTGGTGTTGGATCGATTGGTGTTGAATCGATTCGTTTTGCAGATCGATTGGTGTTGGATCGATTGGATCGATTTGTGTTTGATCGATTCCTTTTGCAGATCGATTGGTGTTGGATCGATTGGTTTTGGATCGATTCGTTTTGCAGATCGATTGGTGTTGGATCGATTGGATTGATTCGTGTTGGATCGATTCGTGTTGGATCGATTCGTTTTGCAGATCGATTCGTGTTGGATTGGTGTTGGATCGATTCGTTTTGCAGATCGATTCGTGTTGGATCGATTGGTGTTGGATCGATTCGTTTTGCAGATCGATTGGTGTTGGATAGATTGGATCGATTCGTGTTTGATCGATTCCTTTTGCAGATCGATTGGTGTTGGATCGATGGGTTTTGGATTGATTCATTTTGCAGATCGATTGGTGTTGGATAGATTGGATCGATTCGTGTTGCTAGGAGGAGGAGTGATTCGATGCCAACGATTCGTTGCCGCTTGGGTGGAGCGCTTGCCGCTGTTGCGAGGTTCAAGGTTGCTTAGATCGTTGGTGGATCGCCGGTGGAGGAGGAGGAGGAGCAATTTGATGCCGATCGATTAGGGTTGCGGATCTATCTCTCGTTGCTGCCGCTTGCTGCTGTTGCTCTTGCTGCCGCTTGCTGTCGAATCAACGAGTCGTTGCCGTTGTTGTTGCCAACGTGCCTATTCAAATAGATGATATGATAATTGAACAAAATGGGTGAGTATCTATTGATGTGCTACATAGAGTAAATAATAACAACAGAATAATATGATAATGTACATGCCAATCGATTCGTAAACACCTACAGGGGAAGATTCGTTTCTTCCGATTCAATGGTTGCTTTGATGGTTTCGACTAGTAGTTGCTTCCGATTCGCACAGGGAAGATTTGTTGCTTCCGATTCGATGGTTGCTTGCAATCTGTTGGTTTTGATTTGACGATTGCTGATTCCAATCTGTTGCTCCCAATCGGTTGCTTCCGATTCGATGGTTGCTTCCGATCCTTTGCTTCCGATCCGTTGATTCCGATTCGTTGGTTCCAATCCGGTCCTATGAAAATAAGAAGAAAAGCCAAAGTTAGAAAATACATCATCTGTAATTTGGTTCCAATTTCATTCATTCTTGTTGCCGTTTGTATGTTTACCGTTTATTCGTACCGTCGTTCCGACAATCGTCCCGATGAAATTGTAGTTGCTGCCGTAGATTACTTCTTACTCCATGTCACGAAAAACAGTACCTTGTTCCTGTTGATATAATTGCAAGGGACGATGCTGGTTCATTGCTTCTTTCAAGACATATATGTTTGGGTCGCGAATCCGAACAACATTATCTATCCAGCAATTCCCCTTCTCGTCCAATGCTAACTACTTCTTTTCCAGTACAAGGCTGTTATTTCGGACTAAAATATCTGACAACAGATCCTCCGGCTCTGTTAAAGAGGTTTTGGATCAAACGTTCTTGGACGGAGTGTTGATTACAAGAACCAACACCCTAGTCAAATAAGTCGGATGTAAGAAGGCAGATTATGAAGTGATTTTTTTTTTGTTGCGAGGTAGAACAGATCATGAAGTGATTGTTTTTTTTTGTTGGGAGGTAGAAAAAGTGATTTTTTTGTTTGTCGCGAGGTAAGAAAAGATTATTAGTGTTTGTGTGGGAGAGATTTTTTTTGTTTGTCGCGAGGTAGAAAAAAATCATCGATCGATCGAAGTAGAGGATACTTCTAGTACATCCTGTATGTTTCTACAGAATTTTTGTACTAGTGTAGAATTCTACACGTTTTTAGTACTAGATAATTTTCAGTATTGAATCCCCGTAGGTTTCTACACGAGAAGATGTTTACATCTTACTAGATAATTTTTGGTAGTCAATCCATGTAGGTTTCTACCCAAGTAGATTTCTACACGTTTTTAGTACTATATAATTTTCTGTACTCAATCCGTGTAGGTTTCTACACGTGTACATTTCTACACGTTTTTAGTACTAGATATTTTCCGGTATTGAATCTGTGTAGGTGTCTACGCGAGTAGATTTCTACACGTTTTTAGTACTAGATAATTTTCGGTACTGAATCCGCGTAGGTTTCTACATGTGTACATTTCTACACGTTTTTGGTACTAGATATTTTCCGGTATTGAATCTGTGTAGGTTTCTACGTGAGTAGATTTCTACACGTTTTTAGTACTATATAATTTTCAGTACTGCATCTGCGTAGGTTTCTACGCTTGTAAATTTCTACACGTTTTTAGTACTGGATATTTTCCCGGTACTAAATCCTGCGTAGGTTCCTACGCGTAAACATTTCTACACGTTTTTAGTACTACATATTTTCCGATACTGAATCCATGTATGTTTCTACGCTGGTACATTTCTACACTTTTTTAGTACTACATAATTTTCGGTATTAAATCCATGTAGGTTTCTACCCGAGTACATTTTTACCCTTTTTTAGTACTAGATAATTGTCGGTATTGAATCCATGTAGGTTTCTACGAGAGTACATTTGTACACGTATTTAGTACTAGATAATTTTCGTTATTGAATCTGTGTAGGTTTCTACTATAGTAGATTTTTTGTACAAAAAATCTTCCGGTACTGGATCCAGCGTAGGTTTCTACGCGAGAAGATTACTACACGCTTGTTGTACAAGACAAATACTAGTAGTGGATCCGCGTAGGTTCCTACGCGAGTAGATTACTACACGCTTGTTGTACAAGATACATACTAGTACTGAATCCGCGTAGGTTTCTACGCAAGTAGATTACAAGTCGCTTGTTGTACTAGATAAAACTTATTGGGTAATAACGACAAAAGTATCTGGTCCAAGCCATGAATACATTCATCATGACTCATCAAATGCATATTGGGAACAACTTTGACCCACAGAGAGCCCAAAATGTTGTGGTTTGACTCTCCAAATGGCAAACATGGGGGTATTTTTGGTGCAATTCCTGGGCACAAACTTACTTATTGGGTAATGACTCCAAAAGTATATGGTCCAAGCCATGAATACATTTATCATGACTCATCAAATGCATATTGGGAACAACTTTGTCACACAGAATGCACAACATGTTGTGGTTTGACTCTCCAAATGGCAAACATGGGGGTATTCTTGGTTCAATTCCAGGGCACAAACTGACTTATTGGATAATGACTCCAAAAGTATCCAGGCCAAGCAATGAATACATTCATCATGACTCATCAAATGCATATTGGGAACAACTTTGTCACACAGAATGCTGGAAATCTTAAGGTTTGACTCTCCATATGGCAAACATGAGGGTGTTTTTGGTGCAATTCCAGGGCACAAACTAACTTATTGGGCAATGACTCAAAAAATACTTCAGTCCAAGCCATGAATACATTCATCATGAACCATCAAATGCATATTGGGAACAACTTTGTCACACAGAATGCCCAAAATGTTGTGGTTTGACTTTCCAAATGGCAAACATGGGGGTATTTTTGGTGCAATTCCAGGGCACAAACTGACTTATTGGGTAATGACTCAAAAAGTATCTGGTCCAATCCATGAATACATTCATCATGACCCATCAAATGCATATTACTAACAACTTTGCCACACAGAATGCCCAAAATGTTGTGGTTTGACTCTCCAAATGGCAAACATGAGGGTATTTTTGGTACAATTCCTGGGCATAAACTAACTTATTACAATTGGGTAATGACTCAAAAAGTGTATGGTACAAGCCATGAATACATTCATCATGACTCATCCAATGCATCATGGGAACAACTTTGTCACACAGAATGGCCAAAATTTTGTGGTTTGACTCTCCAAATGGCAAACGTGGGGGTATTTTTGGTGCAATTCCAGGACACAAACTTACTTATTGGGTAATGACTCAAAAAGTGTCCAGTCCAAGCCATGAATACATTCATCATGAACCATCAAATACATATTGGGAACAACTTTGTCACACAGAATGCTGGAAATGTTGTGGTTTGACTCTCCAAATGGCAAACATGAGGGTATTTTTGATGCAAATACAGGGCACAAAAAGTCTCATTTGGTAATGACTACCAAAGTTTTTGTACCAGGCCATGAATGCATATCACATGACTTACGAAATGCATGTTGGGAACAACTTTTAAATGCATATTGGGAACAACTTTGCCACACACAGTACAGAAAATGTTGGGGTTTGTAGATACAAATGGCACACAAGACAGTACGGTATGTTAGGTGCAGTCTACGAGATTCTACATGTGACTAGAGGATTGAAATACATAACCTTAGTGTTATCAAAAGTTTCCCTTCTGAAAATATTATGGCGCGGGAGGGCTGGCTGGCACAGGTATGTGATCTACTTCTACAAATATATAACAGCGCGCCCAAGCCAGACAACACACAGAAGAAGTTAGGGCAAACAACATAGTACAGAACCCACGGAAAAACTCTACACACAAAACATCAGTACACATACTACATGAAACACCGTACACACACACACACACACACACACACGACACACACAACACAAAACACCATTACACAACCAGACAAAATTATTAGTACACACACAAAACCACACAAAAAGAAACACAAATCGACACCGTATTCAGAAAATAAATTTAAAAATATGAATGCTCTCAGAAAGACACGACGAAGCAAAAAATCCGAGGGGAAGACCCTTCGAAACAACAAAACCATCCGGCCTGGTGATCATCAAAATACAGGGGACAACAACGGTAAGAAAAAAAAAGTGAAAACAAACACCGCAATTACTAACAAAGTGTGTAACAGTAATACCAAAACTATGAACGAAACAAAGGGCAACAGTAAAAAAAGTGGTACCGACAACACAATTTCTACTACTACTAACATGGAAGAACAAAACACCATCAACCAGAGTAACGAACCAGCACTGAGCATTACCAACACAACCACCACTACAGTAATGAACCAACAGAAAGAAGGAACAAAAACCAATGTGGTAGAGAAAACATCTAACAGAGAATGCTGCGATTTAGAGGATGTTGCGGAACGTGTCATGAAAAAAATCCAATATGACAAATTGGCACAGGAACTGGCAAAACACTTACGGCAACAAGAGAGGGTACCACATATAGGGGTGGGAAAGGTAGTAATGGTACCTAAACAAATGGAGGCAACCATGCAGGGAGAGGGGACTTGTAATGCCGGCGACACAAGAGAACGAGCAGTAAGTACAATTACAGACGAATATGGGCTTATAACAGACAACGATATGCATAAGGGTTTGAGTGATATGACTGAAACAGTGGACAAGCAGCTAAGAGATTACATCAAAAAACATTGGTACCACAACATGAAGTTCCCTATCAATGACAAGGTAACGGGGCATGTAATACAAAAAGCTGTTAAAGCAAATGCGGTTATGAAGCCACCAAATATTCCACTTGCGTCATTCTGTTCCTTTTACAGGAAACAAGTAGGGACAGTACTGACTGCATTGAGGCACAACTCACAAACATTAGCGAGAAAAAACTGGATAGGTAAATACAGACGGGAGAATTGGTTGTTGAAATTAGGAATTTGGGAATCTATTTTTGGTCCGACAACACTAACATGCTGCCCGTTTATACTGATGATACTTCCGTACAGACAATTACAGAAAAGGTCGAGTCCCTATCACATTCCCTGGTACTGTTGCAGTTATTCAAGACACAGAATATGAGGACACAGGTATTTTAAACCCTCAATACAGAAAATACAATGACGCGGAAGATGAAGATTTTTATTATTTTGTTACAAGAATAATGTCGGCAATCAATCCGACAAATTCCAATTTCAAACAACGGAAGGAGAGGCACTTGCTGAGTGATATATTTTCTATAGCAGATGAAGCATTTGCTTTGATACTGATCTACAATGAGCATCATGTATGGGTGAACCAGCAGCGGCGAAAGGGTGATGCCACGATTCCGCGACAAAAAAAATATTCTGCGATTCAGACAGTGGAAGCAGAAATGGATGGATGGAGGAAGGACAAGAGTTGTTCAGTGACTTGTGCGACAAAATTGGCGAGATGCGAAAACACCCAGAAACAGGAAGGAAATTGGAAGAAATGGTGAGGGAGAGATTTAGGAACAAAAGTTCAACAGATTACACCAACAATAAGCATGGCGATGCAAATATTACTAGTAGCAGCTCCACTAGTTGTAGTGGACCAAAAAAGAAAAAGAAGAGAAACGTCTATATTGATCCGGCAATAACAGCATCGATGAATGAAAGTTTATCTATTGGTGAACTAATGTAGAAAATAACAGTACATACATAATACTAAACTACTACTAATTATGAACTTAATATTGAGAATATAAGAAATTATGGAGGATTCGTAATACGTTGCAATAGGAATAAATCAAGCATAATAGAATCTACATTTTAAAAAGGGAATATTGTAGTCGAGAAATAGAATTCGCAATTAGGAGAGCAGAATCGAACTGTTGTTTGGTAGATTAATATTTTGGAATTAATACTGAGTCAAGATTTCTTTTTTATTTGTGAATAGAAGTAAGTGTTGTTTGTACAGAATAATAATTCGGTTCTGCTAGAGACTGAAATAAATTATTTTTATTCGAGAGTAGAGTAATGTGCATCACGCGCACAGAATTATTTTTTGTATGATTTTAAGGCAATAACTGGGGGTGGGAATTTCAGGGTTTCCAGAAATATTGCCGTGTAAAAATCACGCACAAAATTTGTGCGCGAGAAGTCAATTCGAACCTTGCGAAACAGTTCTCGGACGTACATGATTGATCAATTGTTCTAATACCCAGTCAACAAGCATGTAGCTACTGTATCCTGATTGTTATCATTGTTACCAATGGCGTCGTCAAGTGTCGTCATTGTCGTCATGAATTGTTGTTGTCCTTGCCGCAAGAGTTCCTAAAATGTAGTCCAGAAGCAATTTTTGTAACCGTGTTATTTCTGTGGTTGTTTTTGAATTTTCGCTTCTCAACTTTGTTTTGCAATTTACTCAGAAAGAGAAAACTTGGATTTTTAGGTGTGTGCAAAAGCGTGTTGGACGTTTCATCATTACCACGCTTATTTTGTTCTTCTTCTTCTTCTTCCCTTGATAAGTATTGACAGTTTACAGGAGCATACTATGGTTGAGACATCATAATATATACTGCTTGAATTTGACCTCATATTGCTGAACTTAGTCCAGTTATGAAGAACTTGATTCCTTTAGCTAATTATGACTTTCAGGAGCAGCTGATAATTAGAATTTGTTGTTTGCTAAAAAAAATCATTTCACACATGAAACCAAGTTAGTTTGAGTACTTCAGAGGCACTGGTATTATTCATACAAGAAGCATGTAACTGTAACACACTGTAACACAGTATGATTGATTTCAATGAAATTGATTTTTATGTACCATTATTTCTTTCTGGTTATTAATGCTTTGCAAAAAATGCAATGTGTAGTACTTCCAGTGAAGAAACACACCATGCTAGATTTCCTGAAATTTTGCAAAATTTCACAGAAGTACTTTTCATAATGTGTATCTCTACTACTATATGTACTGAATGTAACTAGCGGAGGGCTCATTTTTATATTTTGCAGTGAACAATTGTGCACAAAATTAGTATCACTGGTTCCTCCATATTATTTTCCTTCTGAATCCTGGTCCATTGAAGGTCTGATTCAAAGGCTTCTGGAGAACAGCAACGCTGCATTAGTGTGTTAGTAGACGAACGATTGTACTCTACGCGTGACAATTGTGTTTGGATACTTGCGGCAACGGATAATTGGACTACAGGCGAGACTATGGAAACGCCAGATCTCTTCTTGCTGTGACTTGTTCAGATTGCAGCAAGACAGACCTTAGTATGTAGATTACAAGTAGTTGGTAGCAACTAGTGTGAATTTTGGGATATAAATCAGTTGAATGTTAAAAGTATGAGATAAAGTGAAATCTTGCCGAAATGCAAGATATCTCTTTTATTGAGATGAATACGTTGCAACTGCTGTTGCGTAGTGCTGAGATTACTCGCTGATTATTTCCATACATGTATTGGTCGTTGACCATATATATCTGTATGCATGTATATATACTGTGTGAGAATCACACGCCAACGGTTTTCTTCTCTTGTTCCATTAGGAAGACTCCATGATATGTTTATCATTAAGGTCAGGAATTGCTCCCGTAGCTCGTGTGATATTTTATGAAATCAGAGTTTGCTCACCGAAGAACGATGGCAATACTGTAAAACAGGGATTGCTCACCGTTGATGCGCGATGGGAATCGATGCACCGTGGGAATCGATATGCCGTGGGAATCGATTACTTTGGTTGATACGGGACTCATGGATTCGTACGAATAGGGTATCTACCATCTGGTAGCTTTGGTACTTCTGGTCACGAAAGGAATTTAATACTCCCCATGTCTCCTTGTGAAGGGTCATCACGCTCTACATGATGCTTCCATCGTCTTGGAGAAGGTTGCCGGTATTCCCACAAAAGTAAAAGATGGGCTTGAGCAGTGGATACACAACTGAGTGTCCCCAATGCTTGGTGAGAATATCTGCACAATTATCCTTACCTGGGATGTGCATCATTAAAATGAAACCTCTCGCTATCATGCTCCGTACGTAGTGAAACGATAGAATGTTATGATGCTTGTGCAACCTTGCGTAAGGGAAGGTCGACGTTTGGATCATCTTTTCGTTGTCACCCCAAGAGTAGGAGATATCATGGACTCGTGTTCCGAGGTATTGGAATGAGTGGCGTAAATCGGCGATCTGTTTGATGCAAGTTCTTCCTGCAACAAATTCAGCTCCAAAGGTGGCTGTTTCCGTAGTAGACTGTTTCTTCAAGAACCACATCATGGGAGTCTTGTTCGCAAAATGAAGAATGCCGGTTACAGCCTTACCACTGAGAATATCATGCATGAGGTTGGCGTCATAGAAATGTGTCAACACTACTGTCTTCCCAAGTGGTGCAGGAGCGTCGTCGGGTAGCTCTTCAGAATGCTCCCCATAGACGGTGTTGGACCAGTCGATGGTGTCGGGTTTAGTCAATATAAAATCGGGTGGTTCCACGCGGAATCTGATTTTAAAATGTCTAAACTTGGAGATATATCCATAGATACGTTTGGCACGTTCGAGATGCCCATCTCGTGGTTGAGCTCTGAAACTCGAGAGTGTCATCACGGCTGTTTGTACATCGAAACGCCCAATAGCGATGATCCATTGGAGTGAACCGATCATACTTTGGTATTTCTGTATACCAGTTTCTTCGAGAAAGGCTGAGGAGTCCAATTTGGGATGATCGTTCTCTGCAATGGGTGATTGGAACCTAGTGTTAGGTTTGCATCCGAACATTTGTTCATAAGACGCTTCCATCTTTTCGATGAACTTGATGGGATTCATACAAAGAACACCATGCGCGTCGCGCTCAAATCCGCAACCTAGGTGAAAGTTCATAGGTCCGGATCCCTTCAGTTTGAAGTTATATGGTGTCGACTGCAATATCTTCAAGAAGGAATTGGGATCTGCCATGCAAAGACATAGGTCATCGACATATGTGCATATAAGTTCATATACACGTTCACCATGCTTGTTTGTTCCAGGCTTGAGGAATATTTCCGGTTCTGCGCGGGATCTTTCGAAGCCGAGTTCGATGAGACAAGCCGCGAGTAAGTCTCCAAAACACTTGCCCGAGGATCTGAGGCCATATAGGGCTTTGTAAATGATCAATAGGTGACCTTCCAGCGATCCGAATTCGGGACCTGCCTTGATGCATACTTTCTCACAGGTAACTGCTTCTAGGTAGGCATTACCTATGTCGGTACCCCATGCTTCCAGGTTGTTCAGTTCAGCTAGGAATAGGCACATACGTAGGCCGCGGAGAGATACAACACCTGCGTAAACACTGTGGATAGGGCCTCAGTGAGATTACCGTTAGCCACAAGACGAGCCTTGTGTCTACCGTCGTGCTTGACAGCATATACCATGTGTACCTTGATCTGTTGAAACCCGGGGGGAATGGAGCTTGTCTTGTACACGCCTTTATCAATGAATGTATTGTATTCATTGAGTTGTTCCATTTCCAGAGTGGTGGCATCTTCCCATTTGGTGTTTCCGTTGGCTTGATCAAACCGGAGGGCTTCTTCGTGGTTACGAGGTACTTTGAATCCGTATTGGTACTGTGGAGTTGTACGGAAAGAACGAAGTTTGGCTTGGTGCACGAGTCGGTCAAGTTTCTTGGTTCGTCGTGCTAGATTGGTGATTCGCTTGAGGCGTTTCCAACCCGGGAGGTCAAGCAAGTTGTTGTCTTTCCCATATTTCGCAACGGTGACAGGGTCATCAGCCACAATGTTGGCCAGAGGTTCATATGTTCTTTCCATATTTTCCCATTCAATCCAAAGGTTATACTTGGAACCTTTGTATTGGGGATGCTTGTTATCCAGCGGACCTTGGTGTCCTAGGATGCGGCGGAATGACCAAAGTTTTCCATCTTCTTGGGTTGAATCACGATGGATGTAATTCATGACATCATTGTATGCAATGATATCATTAAGTTCGTCATCAGAGTGTTTGCACTTGAACTTGATGAAGTCTTTGTTGCGTTCAAGACTGTCTTCTACATCGACGATGGTAAGACGCTTCCGAGTGCCATCGGGGTTGGTTACAAGGAAGGATTGTCCTTGTAGATCAGCAATCGGGACCGTAGGAATGGTAATTGGTTTACCATCATCGTCAAATTGTGCATTGCCTTCTTCGTCGGTAACAACTACCTGTGATGGGTCTACTGAAGGAGTAGCGGGGTTGGTGTGTGGAGTTGTGACGTCACTAACATCAAAGTATGCTAATTCCGGTGGATCAAAATCATCTTCAGTAAGGAGAACGCCATCGGATGTTTTGCTGAAGATGTGTGTCGTAGGAGGACCATCAAAACTCTCCCCATAGTTGTTAGGGAGTGGAGAAGGGGACCAGCTTGGGCTGTCATCGACCTTCTTATAAAGAAAGCTCGGTAACGAGAGGTGGGCGGGTGGTTGAAGAATAGGTGGAGTCTCAGATGCGGGAGGTGTTGTACCTGGTTGTTCGTTGGGTACAGATGGTATGGTGTCATCGGCGGTGTCAGAATCAGCGGGTGAAACGCCAGGAGGAGCCGAGTTGCCTTGTTTCGTAGAATCGTCAATGGGGTTTTTCTTAGTGGTATGCTCCCCATGTTTGAATGCTGGAGCGTCTCCAGTGGCGTATAAACGGGGCAAGGAATCCTTGGCGTTACGCCATTTGATGAAACCATCATCAGTGAATAGGCCCGCGCGTTTGTTGCGTGACTCAGGCGTAAGAGCAGAGCGGACACCGGACTGGTCAAGTAGCTTGTTGGTAACGGGATCCCAGATTCGGAAGCAGCGTCCATTGCCAACATGTTCGGCGATGCCGACGAAGTGACCTAAACGTTTGGTAGACTGGGTACCAAAAGGGGAGTTGTTGGTCTTGAAATAGACAGGTTCAAACCAGAAGAAACTGGTGTATGCGCTGATGTCGCCAAGTGTACCGGTAACAATGAAGACCGGTTGTTTGTCTGACAGCGTAGGATCAGAAATAACATTGAGGAGACCAGCGACGTATGTCATGCACAGTAGCCATAGATGTGGTGGTGTGCCTGTACAATCCATGACACGATTGACAATGCGCTTGAACGTTTGATATCGACGTTCGAATTGATTCTGGTGTTGGTGATAAGGTTCACTTTGCCAGAGTCCAATCCATAGCATTTTGATATAATCGACGACCTTCTTACTAGATTGGTAGTTACCGTGGTTGCAAAGGAGGCAAATGGGCCTGCCCCATTTTCGAACAAAGTTCTGGAAGCAAGATAGAAAATCGCCGGTGGTACGCATTTCTTCAACGTGTATAATATGTGACTTTCGGCCGAAGAAGATCTGAGCAATCTTGGAGCCACCATCA
Organism: Pseudo-nitzschia multiseries; assembly: GCA_037355745.1. NCBI lineage: Eukaryota > Bacillariophyta > Bacillariophyceae > Bacillariales > Bacillariaceae > Pseudo-nitzschia > Pseudo-nitzschia multiseries. The sequence goes on along the minus strand of CM074785.1, from coordinate 9,985,659 downwards.
ATTGCTGGGACATCCGAATAGATAGCATCGGACATAACGTTGTCATTGAAGGGTCGAACGTTCATGGCCGGTTGTGGGGAATGGAAATGTTTGAAAATGTTTCCATCAGGGCTAACCGCTAATGAACCATATTGGGTTGAGTTTTCAAACGTGGCTTTGATGCGATCTGTGGAAACCCAACAAAAGAAAGGTTTCAGGGATAAGTAGTCATGTTTGTTGGGGTATCTCTCACGGGGCGTAGCTGCAATATGTGTAGTATCACTGGCAGTACAATCCGTTGGAAACGCAGTGACTGTCCCAGAGGCTTCAGGTAAAGTGCAGCATGCGAGGCGTTCCTGGTGAATGTAGTCGGTGGAAGTAAGCCAAAATGAGCAATTGTTGGTTCTATGATCATCAATAGGAAGGAAGGGAGATCGAGTGGATTGGCTGGAATATGAACTGAGGGACGTGACCTTGGAAGAGCCGGGGGATACAGAGATATCCAATCCTTCAAGACAACGTGGGTTTCCATGTTCGTCGTAATCGGCATATGGGAGTTGCTGTGGCTGAGGAGGATATTTCTGGAGAAATTGTTCATCTTTTGCACTGATTGTGGTATCAAGAACAGATGGGTCCCAATGCTTATCGGATGTCATGATAACATGTGGGAGCGTGTCAAACTCAATAGTCATGTACTTTCGCATCGCAAAGTATGGTAAACCGTGTCGTATGCTAAGAGGCAGTGCATATCCATCGGAGGTGGTGATTACCTGTCCACCGCCCGCTTTGATGGATGTGTCATCGACAGTGGAAAAATATGCTTCCATCTGGCCGGAGGATAATATAGAAGGGTGTCGGCCTGTATAGGCACATTCATTGAAAATGAGGATGACGGGACCTCTGTTTGATATGGAATAAGCTCCGCATGTAGCAATGGGAATATTTTGTACCTGGTGATTGTTAATGCCGGTGACATTGACATATCGTGGTGGGATATCATTGGAGATGAGGCATGCATCATTGCCGATGATGCAACCATTTGCGCCGCAATCGACCATGGCAAAACCAGGACTAGTAACCGTAGTTTTGTGTATGCGGTATGTGTACGACGTTACTGGACTATCGTTAGAAAAGGTCAGATCATCGTCAGGATTATACCACTGGTGAAAATTGGCGGAATAGGAGGATGCTCCTACAGGTATTTGGGTGTCACCGTCCTTTTTGTACCGAATGTCAGGGTTTTCGGAGAGGAATCGAGCGGGATGCGCGGGTGACACGGAAGACTTGAGAGGTCGTTGGTCCTTGGATGAAGAGGTTGTTGATTTGTATACACCTAATGATGCATGGAAAACACCTCTACGATCCTTTTTTACAGCAGGATGTAGGTCTGCTGCGGAATTGGCATGTTCATCTTTGTTTGAAGTATCGTCTTCTCGGAATGATACAGAGTGTCCATGTTGATATGCCTTCCGGGTGATGGGCTTGACATTGTTGGGGTCAGGTTGATCCTTGAAGAGTAAGTCGTGTCGTAACGATGCGACCACGATTTTCTTGCCTTCCGGAGAAAAACTTAGCCAACTCTTCATGTCCTGACGTGACAGGGCCTTCCATATGTTTGTAGGCAGCCGCGTGGTAGGGTCAGGGGTGCGTCCAGCCTTAAATACCGCATAGTCTTGATAGTCTCCTTCAAATTCGATAGGGAGAGCATAGTCATCATGGTTTTGGCTTTGTTCAGATGAGAAGTCATGAACGTGTGCACGTACAGTCGACAGAGGAGCTGCCATCGCGGACTGGGAATCGAGTCAAGTTGCTTCGAGTAGAAGCGTGATTTTAAGTTTGTGAATAGCAGCTGCTTCAGCGACTGCATCTGTCACGGTGCTATTCGTCCCACCTGGATCCTTGACTTTGGCAAACTGTTCACTTAGCTGAAAGCTGGAATAGCATGCCTGACATAATGCTGATTTTGCAGTATGGTACTCAAGGGGCTTGTTGGGAGGACGAAGCTTATTGAGGTGATTTAATTCATCAAACCAATGTGTGATGAATTTCACTTTGGATTCTTTCCAATTGCTGAGATTCAACTTTAGCAACGCTTGTAGTTGAGTCGAATTGTCATATACCTTGGCTTTTGATTCGCTGTAAAGGTTTACGAAATCAAAGTATGCTTTATGTCCATCACGAGTGGTAGAATGGCTGTGTACACACGATGCAGAGAGATCGCTTTTGAAGACTTCCAACATTAGTACCCAGAAGAAGGCACACTGTTTGACGAAAAGATCATGTGTATAACCCTGAAGCGCAGCTGGAGGCCAAGTTTCATCAAGGAATGTCTCTGTGTCGATGTTGTGTGCCTCGAGTTTAGCTTTGAAACCTACGAGCCAATGTTCGAATCTTGAGTCATTCGTGAGGGGCGTAAAGGACTTTTCATCCCGCGCTTTCCGGCACCAAGATTCGTACTTTACCTGCTGAGGTGACTTTTTATTACTCTCTGGCAGAGGAGGTGGAGGGTTCAGAGCACCTTCGTTCTGCATACGTAGAGCACGTTCCATGCGGAATGGTTGGAATTCCTTATACGCATATGATTTTACATCATTCCATTCTTTCTCGTCTTCTTGTAGTTCAAGAGCGAACTCCGCAAGTGCCTCTATGATCCTTTGGATGGATTGAGGGATATGCGTTGGTAGTCCTCCCTCAGTATAGGTAAGCTCGCGTGCAAAATCCGGTTCGATAAGTGCGTCGAGAAATGCATTCCACTGGCATAATCCGCCTTCCTTGAGAGCTAAACACAACTTGTTATTTGCCTCACTTGTTACGCGGAGTAGGGATACGAGTACCGTTTTCATATCATTATCAAAACTGGGAAAATGGTTGGCAGTAGTAACTTCGACATCACCTGTGTTGTTCTTGCCCCCAAATGCATTGGTGGGCATTACCGGTATGTTCGGCATTTGTGACGGTTCCGATCCTTCGAAGGAATTGCGCGGTGACTGAGAATGAGAACTGCTTCGTGTACGATGTGCGATTGGCATATGCCAGCGCAGGGATTGTATTCAATTCCGTTCCTGTTCCTTTTGTGTGCAAGCCACTTTAGAGCTTGCGACTGTTAATCTATTATTTTCCTTCTGAATCCGGTCCGTTGAGGGTCTGATTCAAAGGCTTCTGGAGAACAGCAACACTGCATTAGTGTGTTAGTAGACGAACGATTGTACTCTACGCGTGACAATTGTGTTTGGATACTTTCGGCAACGGATAATTGGACTACAGGCGAGACTATGGAAACGCCAGATCTCTTCTTGCTGTGACTTGTTCAGATTGCAGCGAGACAGACCTTAGTATGTAGATTACAAGTAGTTGGTAGCAACTAGTGTGAATTTTGGGATATAAATCAGTTGAATGTTAAAAGTATGAGATAAAGTGAAATCTTGCCGAAATGCAAGATATCTCTTTTATTGAGATGAATACGTTGCAACTGCTGTTGCGTAGTGATGAGATTACTCGCTGATTATTTTCGTACATGTATTGGTCGTTGACCATATATATCTGTATGCATGTATATATACTGTGTGAGAATCACACGCCAACGGTTTTCTTCTCTTGTTCCATTAGGAAGACTCCATGAATTGTTTATCATTAAGGTCAGGAATTGCTCCCGTAGCTCGTGTGATATTTTATGAAATCAGAGTTTGCTCACCGAAGAACGATGGCAATACTGTAAAACAGGGATTGCTCACCGTTGATGCGCGATGGGAATCGATGCACCTTGGGAATCGATATGCCGTGGGAATCGATTACTTTGGTTGATACGGGACTCATGGATTCGTATGAATAGGGTATCTACCATCTGGTAGCTTTGGTACTTCTGGTCACGAAAGGAATTTAATACTCCATCAGGCCTACTGTTATGAGTTGTTATGCAAGCCAATCCTAGAATCAAGGAACATTCAGCTTCATTGGAATGAAGTGTAGAAAAATGGAAGCTACTTGAAGAGTAGGAGAGAGTTTGATTAGCAAAACCAAGGGATTCTCTCCAGCAAGCACTGTTTTCTATTGCTGCTGAGTGGATCCCTACTACTGTTCTGCTGCAGCTGCAGCTCCTGCTTCAGAAAGTTTATTTTGGTTAGATTCTGAGTTAAGAGAGTCATAGAGCTGGTAGATTTTTCCATACATGTATACCTTTCTGTGAGTGTATGGCTATCACTCACTACATTCGTGATAGCCTCAGTAGCCAGCCTACTTGTAGTACTGTATGTGCAATGCTTGTAGTTCATGGGTGTGTTGGTGGGTTAAGCAAATGCTAGAGGGGGAGCCGGGAACTCCAGCCTGTTGGTTGTTTTGCAGGCTGTAGTCCGGTCCCTTAGTTTGCTGTGCCCACACACACCGGCGCACAGCCTGGCTTAACAGCTTGGGCAGTTAAGCCTTTGGCTGTTAAGCCTTTTCTGCGGGCGGGCGTGGTGGGCCTTTTTACTTATTCTATTACTAATCTTTTTAGGAACAGAAAGAGTGAGCTGCTTGCTTTTGTGGGAGGGATGATCCTTTACAGGCTTGTTCTAGTGCTAGCCTGTAATTTTGGTTCATACGAAGCTCATTTTGACTTCGTACGCGTCTTTCGGTTGCAAGCGATCCATTCCTACGAGCTACACCAGTGATACAGTGACACAGTGATACATCTTATCCGGTGATACAGGGAATCAATTCTATCGATTCGTTATTCCTTCTGGTAGGGCGTGTAGTAGGCTTGCGCTTTTCTGGAGGAATCCTTTGCCGGCTTGTTGAGGCTATCGGGGTCTGAGCGTGTGCTTAGAAGCTGGTTTTAGTGATACAGGGAATCGATCCTCGTATCGATCGTATTCCTTCTGGTAGGGCGTGTAGTAGGCTTGCGTTTTGCTGGAGGAATCCTTTGCTGGCTTGTTGAGGCTATCAGGGTCTAAGCGTGTGCTTAGAAGCTGGATTTAGTGATAGTGAAATCTACTAGATTTCTACTAGGTTTTCCCCTGGTCTGGCTCTCTACCGGTTGTAGCGAGTGCCACGTGGCACTACCATTACTTTCATTCGGCTCGCTACATCAACTATCACTCACTACATTCGTGATAGCCTCAGTAGCCAGCCTACTTGTAGTACTGTATGTGCAATGCTTGTAGTTCATGGGTGTGTTGGTGGGTTAAGCAAATGCTAGAGGGGGAGCCGGGAACTCCAGCCTGTTGGTTGTTTTGCAGGCTGTAGTCCGGTCCCTTAGTTTGCTGTGCCCACACACACCGGCGCACAGCCTGGCTTAACAGCTTGGGCAGTTAAGCCTTTGGCTGTTAAGCCTTTTCTGCCATTGGGCCACAAGCCACAGGGTGGGAGCTGGATGGAGACTGGACCTGGAAGGGACCGGAGGCCAGACCGCAAGGGTGGGAGATTCCCCAAGAGGAATCAGAGAGAGCTGCCAGGGGGAGTGGGGGCGGCGGCCGGCACCCACTCGTCTGACAGGAAGGAGTATGATCCATTGTTGAACATTACAGAGGCAAGATTCTGGAAGATGGGGAGGGACTGCTGGTGCAAGTATCTCATCATGCAGTCACTGTGCCATCTTGCAAGGAGCTTGATGACATTAGAATCACATTTGCCCTGGAGCAGTGCCATAGCCTCTCCCACTCGAAGGGAGCGGGCAGAGATTGCTGCCGGGGAGATGCCTGTGGTATGGTACAGTGTCTGGGCATAGACTCTCATGGAGGATGTGACAGTTGCGGCGCGAACGAGGGTGAGAATCCCATTGTCAAAGTAACTGGCAAGCTTGAGGTCTGGGCTGAAGGGGTGGGTGCTAGTGCAGCAGCCCCTGAGGTGGAGCACCTGGCGCGCGCATGCTGCTACAGGGCAGTAGAGGCAGTCACCACTCCTGGCATGAGCAACTACCTCACCTTTGTCCCCATTTTTCTGTGTGGTGAATGTCAGGGTGACAGAGGTAGCAGCAAGGAGCTCATGTTCAGGGCCATCGTGGTGGACAAATTTGGAGCCAAGGTAGAAGGAGACCTCCTTGAGGTGGAAGGCTTGGTCGTCCCTGGTAGTACCAGTGTACTCACCAGGTCTGAGGCAGAAGAAGAAGGCTATGCAGATCATGTTGGCAATAGCCTGCCTGGAAGGGGAAGGGTAGTCATGGTATGCAAAGCGGAGTGCATGCATGACAAGGGTGATTGGGACTGGTTTGACCCGGCAAGGGGCTGGGTCCAATTTTGCATAGGCCTTGAATTGGGCCGTTAGCCGGAAGTCAAGACTGCCGGTTGAGTTGGTTCGGGGGTCTTTGGACCCCAAGCGGGCCAGCGTCTGGCCCACTGACCTGAGGGTGTCCGATACTGTGCGAGATCTGATGGGCTTGCGGCTATATGAGAGTCGGCCATCGTGGAGGCGCTGGGCAAAGACTTGGAGGATGGGGATTGGATCTGTAACAGAGTGGAGGGTTGGTTCAAAGCCTTGAGACAAACAGAATTGAACCCATTGATTCCAATGGGCATCCTTTCTGCGGGCATAGAGCTCAGTGACTGAAGCGCGCATGGTCGCCTGGATAGAGCCAAGGTCAGAGCAGAATGCATGGGAGGCTTCAGGGGACATAAGATCCAGGGCAAGTCCTGGGGGTAGGTGGTGTTGAAATGATTGAGAAGGGCAGTGTCAGAGAGGTCAGAGCGAGAGAGCAAATCAGCTAGGTGATTCACAGGGCCAGGGATGTAATCCCTGAGAGGGACATATTGGTGGAGACGCTGGTGCATGGACTGAATCCGCAGGAGGTAAGCGGCAGGGCCGGTGGTGGTGGTGGCGCCTTTCCTTTGCCAATAGACAGCTGCTGTGTTGTCATAGCAGTTGTGAGTGGTTCTGGATTGGACACAGGCAGCTTGGGCAAGGATGCCATTGTGGGCAATGGAACCAGCTAGCTCAAGGTCACTGTTGGTGATGGTGCCATTGGGGTTGGCAAAGGTGACTAATTGGGAGGAGACCCACTTGGGGAAGGCATGCCGCCACATGATGGGCTGTACTGCGCCGGTGGGAAGGGGGACAAAATGAATGCCCCCCATGCCCAGACCAGAGGCATCACAAGCGCCCATGGTGGCAGGGAAAGGATCTGGCACCAGTTCTGCAATGGAAGTAGGCCTGTTGGATAGATCATTGGCCAGCCATTGGAAGTCCCGAAGGAAGCTGTGGACGCGCTTGGTGAGGCGGAGGCGCTGCCTTCCTGGTTCCCGGTGTCGGAAGGCTTCTTGGAGGATGGAGAAGAGGCAAATGGCGCCAGGGATGGCAAGGGCCATTGATCGGAGTTCCCCAAGGACTTGGTGCCATTGTTTGATAGGGACCTGGCGCTGGGTGGGGGAGATTGAATGAAGAATCTCCTGTAGGCGGTCCACTCGATGGGGAGGAAGGCTGATGGTTTTGTTGATGGAATCAATGAGCCAGCCAAGGATAACTTTCTTGGTGGTCCATGTGGCATCCCCTTGGATAATTTTCTTGAGGGAAGCTGGTTCCTGTCGGAAGGGGGTGTCACAGGCTGCAAGCGGGCGGAAGACTTGGTCCAGGGATTGGAAGAGCACCCTCTTGACGGCGCGCCGGGTCCATTGGTTGCCTTGCACAAGGCCACAGAAGTCATCCACATACACGTCCCAGTAGCGAAGGGGCCTCTTGCTGGGGGTAGTGCTATGGGGAGTCCCCATGGCAGTGACTGGGTGATGGGGACTGTCGGCAGGCTGGGCTTCTGAGAGCCGATCCAGTCGATGGGGCTGTCACCGCGCGTGCTCTAGTCCCGTGAAGAGAGTGGCATTGGCCAGATCTGCAATGGTTTCAGTGAAGGCACAGAAATTAGGTGGACTGGATTTCCACCCCATAGGGTTGGTGAGGGGGATGCCAATGAGGGGAGCCTCCCCTGGGCGAGATGGGAAAAGGACTCCTAGCTTCATAGAATCCTCCGGGTTCAACTGGACCCGGTAGAACCCATCAGCTAAGTCAATCTTCGACATATACACTGGGCCAAACCTGTTGTTGGCGCAGTGCAGCTTGCTGAGTAGCCGGGGAAGCGTGCGTCCAAATTGCATGGCCTCTGCTGGGGCTAGGGGATTGGTGTCTTGGTTGACTTCAGAATAGGTGTAGTCAGAGATCATGCGCGGGCGCCGTCCCCGTTGTGGGACTAGCCCCAGTGGGCTGAGCCGGAGGTTGGGGAGGTGTTGTATGAGACTGGCAGGGAGGACAGTCCATTGTTGCTTGTCTATCATGTCGGCATACTCCTCCCGCAGGAAGGCAATGCCCTGGTGGGAAGATTGGTGAGGCCCTCTGGAGAGGGCACTGGCAATCCTGGCAGGGGTCCAAGGTTGGCCTGTCATGGAGGCCGGGGTGCCTTCTTTCCCAAAGTGGGCTAAGAGGAGGCTGGCTAGATGGGGGATATTACCCACATCTGGGTGGATGTCACCTTGTCCCCGGATTGTCCGGATGAAGTCCCCCCAGCTAGTGCTGTTGTTGTAGACATTGATAGCCCGGTTGACGTGCACGTCGAGCCTGTCAGTGGGGTACGGCAGCAGGGGGGTGACTTGGGGATCGGACCGAGGCACAGTGTTGCTGGGTGAAGAGGCCAGCAAGTTGCTGGGTGGAGAGGCCAGCGCGTCGCTGGACTTAGACAGGAGGGGGGTGACTTGGGGCTCGGACCGAGGCACGAATGCTGCAGGGACTAGGGGCTCGAGCCTAGGCAAAGCGGGGGGAGTGACTAGGAGCTCGGGCCTAGGCAATGGGCTGGCCGGGACTGTAGGAGGCCCGGTAGGGACTGTGGCAGGGACTAGGGACTCGGACGTAGGCCTTGGCAAGGGGGGAGTGGTGGGGTTGATCCCCAATGGAAGGGGGGGGTATTCCGTGGAACCTGTAGCCTGTTTGGGAGGCACATACAAGTTGAGAGGGGTACATGCGCGCGCATGCTGGTTGTGCTTACCTAATTCATGTGTGATTCGTAAGTGAGGATTAGATTCGTGATTAGATGATGGATTGTTACTTAGTATGATCCCCCCAAGGCCCATGTGGGGTGGGGAGGGCTCCGCGCCCAATTGAGGGCGCGTGCCAACCGGTCAGGCATATGCCTCTTGGCACCATTGCCAGAGTAGATCTTGCTCGGTGGGAGTGATGGCCACGTGGTCATATATGTGCTTGCAGCTGCTGAAGCAGGCACCCTTGATGTGCCATGAGTGGCATCTCTCTTGGCCATCTGGTCTGGAGAGGGGGCCTTTCCCTTTGTCTCTCATAGCTTGGATGGCTTCCCTCATTTTTGCTGACTCCAGTTTCTTGACAATGGGATGATTGCTGTCTTGGAGGCGGGAGTCCCGGTGTGGATTGGTGAGTCGTGTTTGTTGAGTTCCTACGGTTGGGTTGCGGACTCCCGGGCTGCTGGAGGGAGTGGTGCTGTTGTTGTTGTGGCTATTTCCCTTGGCGCCCGCCTTGGTGGGGGATGGAGGAGGATCCGGTCGTCGCAGTAGTCTCAGGGCAGCCACGTTGGAGACATTGGGGAGCCAGTTGAGGTTCTGGCTCATCCTGAAGGTGTGGAAGTCCACTCCAAAGTCCGGGGAGGGAAGGATGGAGGCTGCTTCCCACTGCTCCTCCAGCCACCCTCTGACTCGGATTTGGAAGTAGTAGACCACAATGGCAGGGGTGAGGAATTCTCCCACCTCATCTGCAATTGCTCTTCGAAGGGGCATCTGCTGGATCTTGAGCCGGCGGAGGCCTTGTTGGTAGCTGGTGACGACATCATGGTTGAGTCCTAGGATGGTGGCTAGGACAGCCAGGTAGCTCTCCAGCTGGGTGGTGGCTTCAGTCCAGTCGACAGGGATGTAGGCCTTTGTCTTCTGGAGCTCCAGGGAGTCCTTCAAGGTGAGGGAGTTGCCTTCAGTGGAGATCATAGTGTCATATGCTGCCACAGTGGCGGCTGCCTCCTGCTCCCTTTTCAGGGTGGCGGCAGACCCACCTGGGGGTGTGAAAGCCATTGGGAGTATTCCATCTGCCACATCAAAGGGGTCAGTACCATGGAAGTTGCCATCCTGGAACCTCTTCAGAGCAGCAGTGGTAATCAGGGGGGCTTGGATCCCCAACTCAGATGCCCTGGCTGCCACTTGGCTTTGGAAGATCATGTGGGTCCTCTCGTGCTTGCTCTTTTGAGCCCAGGCCTGGTAGAAGGGGGGGAGGTTCGCTTCGTCCTGTTTACCACAGAGCAGAAGCAAGCGCTGGGTGTACAAGGGGCCCCAAGTGGTCCTCACTGACTGTGATCGCTTGTGGTCCATATTCTCACTTAGCTTTAGTTGGTGGTCGGTGAGGGCTGTGACTGCGCTGTGAGTGCCGGGTCTCCAGGTGGATCCCAAGGTCGCTCCAATTCTGGCAGGTCCCGGTACATCACCTTGAGCTTCATGTAGTTGGTAAGGCCTGTCTCGCTTTGAAAGAATGGACCGGGCTGCAGGAGCTTGGGGCTGCCCCCGGGTTCTGTAGCTGTAGTCCCGGCCAACCTGAGAGTGTTAAACAGGGGGATGCAGAACTCCATTAGCCCCGCCCTGTTAAGCTGAGGATGGAGGACCTCCATGGCTTGTTTTGGAGAGAGCCCCTTTCCCAAGAGAAAATGCACCAACTCAAAGGGAATGAAGAACGACTTGTGGGCCCGTATCAACTTGGAGTGGGCGGTCCCCTCTGGTATCGCTGGGATGGACAGTCTTGCTGGGTGCGCCTCCAACCCTGACAGATGATGATCCAGGGTTAGCACCTGGGTGGCTATGGTGGGGGATAGCATGGCTGCATCTACTAGAACCAGTTCCCCAGCTTCCCCTTTGTTGTCATCCAAGTACCCAAAGGCCTTGTTTTTGTTGGGGCTGTGTTGAGCCAAGGGCCCCGGGTACTTTCGAAGGCCATGCACCAATCGGAGGCAGGGCAGGCCTTGGGAGTCAGCTACAAAGATCCCTAGCGCGCCCACAGCCTCAGCTTCAAAGAGGTTGAGGAGATGTTCCAAGAGGACCTGAGGGGGAGAGGCCAGCGTGAAGTAGCTAAAGATGGTGGAGTAGGCCTTGTTGCGCTCAGCCAAGCTCCCAAACGGGCTCAGGGTAGCACGAAAGTACTCTGAGTAGGTCAACATCTCTTGGTGCGTGGAGGAGCCAATGTTGCTGGTTGCTGATACAGTAAGATCTTTCTCGAAGTACGTGCGCTGTATACTCGAAAGGAACGGATTGTCGAGTATTAGGAGGGGAGGCGCAGGGAGACGTCGGAGTCACCGGTCGGGAGGTGCTTCGTTAGAGTAGACGTTGGTGATGTGTCACAAGGAATCAACTGGAGGTGCAGACCGGTAACTAAATCAGTTCGCGGACGCTTCGAGGTGTGTGTCGGAGTAGACCTTATTGAAGAGGTGCGGTCACAAGGATCCCTGGAGGTGCAGACCGGCAACCAATCCGATTCGCGGATGGATACTTGGATTGAAGAGGAGGTGTGGTCTGGAGGGGCGAGGTGCGGATCTGTGGAGACCAGAAGCGAGTGATCGTGCGGAGTCGGAGTTGCCAAACGATTCGCGGATGGATGATTGGAGGTCTACTCGCTGCCGGCTGAGTGCGAGGAGGGGGCGTCGGAGTCACCGGTATCAAGGCCGGGCCTATTGTAAGTGACAATGGGGAGGTGTTGAGGCGTGAGTGTGTTAGTGAGAGACTGACTACGCCAACCGGTAGGCTGCTGTAGGGGTACACTAGGCAAGGCTAGGGGACCAGGACAGATAGGCTTGTCATACGGGTACAATAGGGTGACTATTGGACCAGGACGCGTTGCCTTTTTACTTATTCTATTACTAATCGTTTTAGGAACAGAAAGAGTGAGCTGCTTGCTTTTGCGGGAGGGATGATCCTTTACAGGCTTGTTCTAGTGCTAGCCTGTAATTTTGGTTCATACGAAGCTCATTTTGACTTCGTACGCGTCTTTCGGTTGCAAGCGATCCATTCCTACGAGCTACACCAGTGATACAGTGACACAGTGATACATCTTATCCGGTGATACAGGGAATCAATTCTATCGATTCGTTATTCCTTCTGGTAGGGCGTGTAGTAGGCTTGCGCTTTTCTGGAGGAATCCTTTGCCGGCTTGTTGAGGCTATCGGGGTCTGAGCGTGTGCTTAGAAGCTGGTTTTAGTGATACAGGGAATCGATCCTCGTATCGATCGTATTCCTTCTGGTAGGGCGTGTAGTAGGCTTGCGTTTTGCTGGAGGAATCCTTTGCTGGCTTGTTGAGGCTATCAGGGTCTAAGCGTGTGCTTAGAAGCTGGATTTAGTGATAGTGAAATCTACTAGATTTCTACTAGGTTTTCCCCTGGTCTGGCTCTCTACCGGTTGTAGCGAGTGCCACGTGGCACTACCATTACTTTCATTCGGCTCGCTACATCAATTCATAAAGACAGTCAGCCTAAGTTACAGGAAGAACCAAAATCATACACTCACAGACAGGTAGTAAATGTAGTAGAAAAATTCTACTACTACTACTACTACTGCTACATGAAGAAGCAAAATCGTACAGTAACAGACACACACACACACGCACACATACACACACAGCACAAGTGCAACTAGGCAGGATTCACCCTGAGTTAGCTAGAAATCCTTCATCATGGGTATTCACTCCTACTCCTTATGCAAACAGATTCGGATGGTGGTGTTTGGTGTTTTGGTGATGACATCATAGTGCAAATGTCTGTCTTGCATGCGTCTCGTATGATCTGTCCGTATGCAGTGGAATTCTTGGAGAATGACGAATCTAATGACGGTACGTACCGTAGATAAATTACGAAGTTCCACACCGTAACTTACGAACCATACCGGTAGGTACGAGTAGGATACTCGTACTCGTAGTTCGTACTCGTACCGGTACCGGTACTCGTACATGAATTTTTGTGAAAGAGAGAATCAACATCATCACCATCCACGGGGCCCCGTGGAATCCGAGCATATGCTCCCACTTCTTCTCTTTTCGTCGAAAATTTCCTACCGGTAAATAAATCATCCCGAATGATACCGGTACTCGTATTGTCACACTGTGTACCCGAAAGTAACGGTACTATCGTACGTACCGGCGCTTGTAAATATGATGTACCGGCATTCACTCCCTCATTCAATCCTTCATCCATCGGCTTCTGCAATAGAAGTACTACTACCGTATACTGTTCTTTCTCCTTTGAACTATCAGGAAGTGTTGTTGAGCGAATCTAAGCGATCAGTTTATCCAATTCCCCTTCGTATTGAATCGATAGAAGTAGAATGGGTACCGATAGGATCAACAATTTCAATCTTTTCTGTTGGCATTTGTTTCCGGTACAGTAATACTAAATTATGCGCTGCCATGGGGTGTCTCTCTCGCCCTTGCGATTTCTTGCCCTGGTTATTACGATTGCCGCGGTTTCGATGATAAGCACCAATGTGATCGGGGTTTCAGCTTGGATTTCCCTACCGCTTTCATTGAATTTCAATGGGCAAAGATCGTCGTTACGAATCGTTTTTTCTCGGAGGAAGAAAACGTCATTGGCATCGTATAACCTAGAAAGATCTACTGAATTCAGCCGAAAAATACCAGCGAAAGAAATCCAGCAGCAAAAACTCTATTCATTCAACAACACAAATCTCCCTGTAACTAGTTGTGGGGACGACGAAGTTGTCGAAAGCAGTGGCGGAACATCGTCGGTATCATCACACGAACGAGGGTCGCGGAGAGCAGTAGGAACCTTTGGTGATATCATGTCTCCGACGATCGATGATGCCGATTTGCTGTTTCGTGACGGTCTCGTGACGTCAGAGAGCTACTCATTGGAGCAAGTCTACGGAATTTCCAATCCTCTTGATCGAATGGCTGTTACGGCGAATGGAAACCTTCAGCGCCTCTTTTCTTCCTATTACGATGCGCCGGTCGTGGTCGAAATGGTTCACTGCACGAGGCGACGACAACAGCAGACCATCAATGGAAATCGTGATCCTGCAGTTTGGGATCGGCGAGTCTTGCTGAAGATTTTTGGGAATCAAACGTTTTGTACAGCGGATTCGGTAGTTTTGGTACATAGCCGCGAGGTGGAAGACCTTGTGGAGTCCGGCAATGTTGGGATCGGTCAGATCTTTCGGCATTTCAACATTTTACCCGAATTCACTCTCTTGGCTGCGGGACCAACAACTAATGGTGGCTTCTGGAGAAACTATACACTGGAATCGGACCTCGTGACTTGTTCTATTCACGAAAAGTTTTGCAAAGGGGTGTGGAACCTTGGCAGCTGATAGAGAATGCATTCGACTCTTAATACACGCAGTGCAAACGTTATCTAATGGAAGAAAGGCGACGGTGGAATAGAATTGACATACTAAGAGAACAGAAGAAGTCGAATAAAATACTAGCTTTTCAGTCTCATCGTCAGCCGAAGTTGATTCTTGGACACCTGGAAGGTAAATTTAATTCCTTCTAATGTACGGATTGTTCTTGACTGTTAGCCCGATTTTTTCTTAGACTCGGAAGTTAACTGTGTAATCATCTTTGGCAGAATCAATAAACATTTTCATTGAATATTCAATGATAGCTACTAGAGGCATATAAGGGTAATCAAGAAGCATTGCTGTAAAATTTCTGAATCAATCAATTTAACACGCCACGACAATAATATCGCAAATTACCAGCATTGATCTTTCTTTGCAGGGGTTTGAGGTTCGTTGATATTCAGAACAGATGTGGGAGTGTTACTACGGTAACACCATGGCTCGTACGGGAGAGCACGTGCACTCGAAAAAACGCTGCCTAAGTAAGAAAAAATAAAAGGGACTCACGGGGTTAAAACAGACTCAATGGGCGCGAAAAAGGTGCAGAGGAGGGGGTGTTACTTTTGTAACACCATGGCTCGTACGGGAGAGCACGTGCACTCGCAAAATCGATACCTAAGTAAGAAAAAATAAAAGGGACTCGCGAGTTTAAAACAGACTCAACGGGCGCGAAAAAGGTGCAGAGGAGGGGATGGTACTTTGGTAACTTTGGTGGTACTTTCGTAATTTGCAAAATATGCCGTAGAACTGCTACAGGATTTCTAGTAGTGTTTTCTGCTCTGACAATGGCATGATACTAAAGTAATTTCGAAAATATGACGTAGAATTCTTACACAGATACTAGTAGTGTTTTCTGCTCTGACAATGGGTTGATACTTTGGTAATTTCCGAAATACTCCGTATGAGTGGTACATAATTAAGAATATGAGTAGAAGTGGTACGTGATTTTCTAGTAGTACGATTAGTGTTACTCTTTCGGTCGTGATTTCCAGTCGTATTCTGAGCACTCTTCACCTAGCACTCTTTTTGATACTCCCAGAACAGACTAATACACAGCAGACTACGGGTCAGGGTATATGCCAAAAAAAAGAGCTAGAATTAGTTTGTAGACGTATTTTTTGCTAGAGAGCAAGTCATGATGAATATTGGGTCTGCTGGGCAGATCGGGTACAAGGGGGACGAGGACGCAGATCTCATCATCCACGGCGGGGTCTTCAGGAGCAATTGGATCCGATATCGTAGGAGCGACCGCCGGAGATCCAGAAGGAGGGGGAGGCAGGGGTCTTCTTAGTAGTACTATTATAGGGGTTTCTCATGAAGAATTCCTGTCTGCTACAGACCGACGTTGGGTTGTTGTTGCTGTTGTTGTTGCGTCCGTAAATGACCGACCGAGTCCAAGACCAAAGATCTTTAGCTGGAGCAGAAGATTGATTCTGGGGAGCCGGAGCCTTGCTCTTTCGTTGAGGTGGTACAGTTCAAACCATGGTTGCTGAAAGGAGCTAATATTCCCATGGTCAAAAGTAAAAAAGGAGCAGCAAGAAGAGTGTCGTGAGATAGGAATAAACAAATGACTGTTGACGACAACGACAACGACGACAACGACGACGACTCGCCTTCCGGCAAACAAAGGACCGGCAATGACTTACAGTGTAGTAATAGAATGGGTTGCTTGTTGTTGTAGTAATACTAGGAAAGGAAGCAGTGAGAGGGTCTATTCCCATGGTCGGGGGGAGCGGGGGGGGGGGGAGTTGCTTTTGCAAATTGCTTTTGCAAAGTGGTTGATTTTGAAATAATGAATTTCAACGGGGAAAAACAGCAGAAAATCAAGGTTGCAGTAGAGATTCTACTTGATTCTACACAATGTGAAGGAATCAAATGCGCGAAATCCCTGTTGCTATTGCTAATCCCGCGTTAGTTCCCTCTTTGCCATATATATTGCTCAACAACACCCGGAGTTGGCGAAATCCCTGTTGCTATTGCTAATCCCACGTTAGTTCCCTCTTTGCCATATATATTGCTCAACAACACCCGGAGTTGGTATGTGACAAAAGCTTAAAAATACTAAGTTACTTAAGACAAAACACTAAAAATACTTTTGAACGGTATTAACGGCTGAAAATATATGCGTGATTAAGTTTCTAAAATGCAGGACCTAGTAGAGATACTACTAGATCCTACTGTACGGGGAATTTTCCAAAATCCAGGGTTTAGTAGGGATTCTACTAGATCCTACCGTACGGTACAGTAATTTTAGTAGGGATTCTACTAGATCCTACCGTACGATACCATAATTTTTCGCACTCCGTGTTAATCCAATCAAAAAGTATTTTTAGAATATTTTCACACACAACTCCGTGTGTTGAACAAGTACTTACTTGTTCAACACACGGAGTTGTGTGTGAAAATATTCTAAAAATACTTTTTGATTGGATTAACACGGAGTGCGAAAAATTACTTTAGTATCGAAACCGGTACTAAAGTAATTTTTCACACATACAACACAGTGGACTGTGGGGAGAGCAGGTTTATCCTTGTCCCCCCCGCGAAACTGCAGCAACAACAAGAACGACGCTCACTAGCAAGCCCCCCCCCCCCCCCCCCCCCCCAACAGCAGCAACAACAAGCAACCGACGCTCGCTAGCAAGCTCCCCCCCTCCTTCCCTTTGTGCTCTCCCTTACGACCATGGTATTACATACCTAACCACCCCTCCTCCTTGCTCTCCTCCTCGTAGTATCGGGGGGGGGGGGGGGGAGTTTTCTTTAGGCTGCTTCCTTTCTTTTACGAGGGCGCAGTCGATTTGGTTGGCACGACTCATCCCCTATCTAAAGAAAAATTCTCGGCGCGCGCGCCTCGAATTTTTCTTTAGAGAGGGAATGAGTCGTGCCAACCAAATCGGAGGAGGGGTAGTTACATATAGTAACTTCGGTGGTACTTTACTAATTTGCAAAATATGCCGTAGAACTGCTACACGATTTCTAGTAGTGTTTTCTGCTCTGACAATGGCATGATACTAAAGTAATTTCAAAAATATGACGTAGAATTCTTACACAGATACTAGTAATGTTTTCTGCTCTGATAATGGGTTGATACTTTGGTAATTTCCGAAATACTCCGTATGAGTGGTACGTAGTTGTTTAGGTAGAAGTGGTACGTGATTTTCTAGTAGTGTTACTCGGTGCCTCTGTAGTAGCTACCGTAGTACGGTACTAGTAGAATTTTCTGTCGTATTCTGAGCACTATTCACCTAGCACTCTTTTTGATACTCCCAGAACAGACTAATACACAGCAGAGTAGGGACCAGAGAATATGCAAAAAAAAAGCTAGAATTAGTCTGTAGACCTATTCCTTGCTAGAGAGCAAGTCATGATGAATATTGAAGCTGTTTGGGCCAAAATGGGAGCTTGTACTAGCTCGTGCGCTTGTAGCGGTAATTCGGACGCCGTGGATACACCCGTCCCCTAGACTGATGAACGCCGTGGATACACCCGTCCCCTAGACTGACGGACGCCGTGGATACACCAGTCCCCTAGACCGCAGCAGCGCAGTGCTTGTAGTTTGGATGCCGTGGATACGGCTGGCGCCAAAGAAGCAGCAGGAGACGACGGGCGCGCTTCTTCTTCCTCTTGCTAGCGGTGGTAGTTGAAGATCCAGAAGGAGGGGGAGGGGAGGGGGGTTCTTCTTCTTGTTATAAAGGTTGCTTGATGAAGAATTCCTGGCTGGTACAGACCAAGAACGTTGGGTTGTTGTTGTTGCTGTTGCGTCGGTAGATGAACGAGTCCGAGTCCATTGTGTTCGTAGATGACCGAAGATCTTGAGCTAGAGCAGAAGATTGATTCTGGGAAGCTGGAGCCTTCTTGCTCTTTCGAGGTGGAATAGTTCAAACCATGGTTGCTGGAAAGGGGCTATTCCCATGGTCAAAAGCAAAAAAGAAGAAGAGAGTCGTGAGATAGGAATAAATAAATGACTTTTGACAAAAACGACGATGACGACTCAAATCAAAACACCATCTCTGACTTACAGTGTGATAGAATGGGTTGCTTGTTGTTCTTGTAATAGGATAGGAAGCAGCGAAAAGGGTCTATTCCCATGGTCAGGAGAGCCGGGGGGGAGTTGCTTTTGCAAATTGCTTTTGCAAAGTGGTTGATTTTGAAATAATGAATTTCAACGGGGAAAAACAGCAATAAATCAAGGTTGCAGTAGGGATTCTACTTGATTCTACACAATGTGAAGGAATCAAATGAGCGAAATCCCTGTTGCTATTGCTAATCCCGCGTTAGCTCCTTCTTTGCTTTATATATTGCTCAACAACACCCGGAGTTGGTATTGCTAATCCCGCGTTAGCTCCCTCTTTGCCATATATATTGCTCAACAACACCCGGAGTTGGTATGTGACAAAAGCTTAAAAATACTAAGTTACTTAAGACAAAACACTAAAAATACTTTTGAACGGTAAGAACGGCTGAAAATATATGCGTGATTAAGTTTCTGAAATCCAGGACTTAGTAGAGATACTACTAGATACTACTGTACGGGGAAGTTTCCAAAATCCAGGATTTAGTAGGGATTGTACTAGATCCTACCGTACGGTACTACCGGTAGATTAATTTTTCGCACTCTGTGTTAATCAAATCAAAAAGTACACAACTCCGTGTGTTGAGCAAGAAGTTCTTGCTCAACACACGGAGTTGTGTGTGAAAATATTCTAAAAATACTTTTTGATTGGATTAACACGGAGTGCGAAAAATTACTTTAGTATCGAAACCGGTACTAAAGTAATTTTTCACACATACAACACGGTGGACTGTGGGGAGAGCAGGTTTATCCTTGTCCCCCCGCGAAACTGCAGCAACAAAGAGCAACGCTCACTAGCAACAAGAAGCCCCCCCCCCCCCCCCCCCCCCCAACAGCAGCAACAACAAGCAACCGACGCTCGATAGCAAGCAAAAGCTCCCCCCTCCTTCCCTTTGTGCTCTCCCTTATGACCATGGTATTACATACCTAACCACCCCTCCTCCTTGCTCTCCTCCTCGTAGTATCTGGGGGGGGAGTTTTCTTTAGGATGCTTCCTTTTTGGAGTACGAGTACGAGGTTCAGTAACAAGAACTTCTTGTTCTTCTTCTTCTTGCCCTGCTGATAGTGGTAGTAACGAACAAATATCAAGAAGATTGTCGAAAGCTTGTGAGGGTACTACTAGAACAGGCAGAGATTTGTGTTGCTGAACAAATAAAGGACTCATTGAGGGCACCAGCATTGGCAAGATATGGACTTCATAACATGAGTACTACTACTTCATGTTATGGCAATCTTACTTCTATTCATTACAAAAGGTATACTAGAGTAACTATTAAATTCCTTTCGTGTCTAGGTTGGTAGAGGTACGAGATCGAAAATAATGAGACCTCAAACTTACCGGGCTCATTCTTACGATCGAGTTCAATACTTAAACTGGAAGAGAAGAATCAATCGTCACTCTGATTTGATACTTAGTACTCAAAGAAAGTATGCACACTAGAGGTTCGCACATGCAATCTCTTGTTAAGTGTGCTGTTTTCAAGAAAAGACAGCAGAGGTTCGAAGTGCTGCTCACGAACTTGTTTATCTGCTGAAATACGTGTTGTATTAGCGGCAACACGATATTTTTCCCCGTAACACGGTACTTTACCGTATATTTGTAACAAAGTGCTGTATTAGCGGCAGCACGAGCGCTATCTTGCTCTCCAGCAAGCTGAAGCGCATTCTTTTAGATTATTTGATTATTCAACCTTAAACCTTGCACCGGACGTTCTTGCGTCCTACTGTAGAACTACAAGCCCAAGATCTAACTGATTGCGTCGGTTGCCGATAGTCAGAATAGATCTGGTTGGATTAGCATTCAACCGTAGTGGATATCAGAGAAATATTAGACCACAACAGACCGGCACCTCAACCGGCCTGCAGCTACAGCTCCTGTTGTTCTTCTTTGCCTTTGGATTGAATCAGCTCAACAGCCAGTTTCAAAAGGAAATTAACAGATTAACAGTCGCAAGCTTGTTGAAGCTTGCAAAAGAAGAAGACGACGACAGTAGAAGAACTCGACGCCGACGACGACAGTAGAAGAACTCGACGCCGACGACAACCCGACAGAAGATTATCAATTGACTCGACTACGGACGACGATTGATAGTTCTCTGATCCGATTACACCATAAACCACCGACTGCAATTACCAATTGATAATTGCCTTACCCCATACACAACAACGTCATTTACGTTCGAGAGGCGAAACAATTGAGAGCCAACACCAACCAACGACGTTACGAATTAATCGATTTTTTTTTTTCGTAATCGAATCTTCGTTGTTTTCCAACACATCTCTATTGCCAACACAGCGATACAAGAAACAATCCATCTGCGGATCATCGAACGATCAACTACGGACGACGATTGATAGTTCTCTGATTTGCAACAACGTACATGTCTAACGTCCCCATTGCCGGTCGAACCCGTAGCAGGTCCGCAGGATTCCAAACACTCCAACCCGGAAGTGCTGCAACCACATCCCTCCTGCCCACAACTGACATGGCACCCGATCAACAGAATAATCCAACCCAAGATGATGAGGAGGACACGTCTATCACAGACCTTTTCCCATCATTTGATCAAGCGCTAGCCACTTTCTTGCACGACTCCTTGGACGTCCCAAAGGAGTCCCGCAGCACCTTGTGTGAGGCGCTCATTGATAGTCAGTACAAAACATGGTTGGATTTCCTATACATCGAGAACATTGGTGATCTAGCATACCTTGAGAGGGGAACAAGAACACCACTCTCCCGACATGTACAGCTGAACCTACAACGAGTCATCGATTTTGGACAACATCTTACCTCACAAGGATTAGACTGGGAAGATCGAACCCACTACTCCAAAGATGCCTTCAAGGGTTACTGCAGAGGAATTGTCAAGGCCAGAAGAGAATCTGCGGCTGATGTTGGAACAGTGGCCCACGTCGGCACATCCCAACGACAACAAGAAAGATCCTCCAAACCCATCGAACAGCTGAGATATGAATCATGGACTAAGAAAGCAAGGGATGAAACCACATTTCCAACCCTTCAAAATGATGCAACGTTCGAGCGATGGCTTGTCAAATTCAAGGCCAAGCTGGAAACATCTGACATAGACACTCGCACCTTCCTTGATCCTAGTTGGCCTGATGTACCACTCATCGGGTATGAGAAGGCCCTCCATGACAAGCAGTGTGCATTCTTCTGGACTCTTGTTCTACATGCTCTCCAGAGTGACCTCTCCTACTCCTGTGTGCTCAGCCATACCACCTCGACCGGCACCTCAACCGGCCTGCAGCTACAGCTCCTGTTGTTCTTCTTTGCCTTTGGATTGAATCAGCTCAACAGCCAGTTTCAAAAGGAAATTAACAGTAACACCATGGCTCGTACGGGAGAGCACGTGCACTCGCTAAATCGCTGCCTAAGTAAGAAAAAATAAAAGGGACTCACGGGTTTAAAACAGACTCAACAGGCGCGAAAAAGGTGCAAAGGTCTGATTCCTACTTCGTATTCATTAGATTGCAAATAGATTGGTTCAGTGTAAAATTGATTAGGTTCTAAATTTGTGAGCAGTAGAGATAAAAGTGATCTTCAAAGTGCACCTCTATTCCTCTTCTCTTTATTTAGTCGTATTTGGCATGTACGTTGATTCTTAAGTGAATCGTATAAACAGTTACGTCCACCAGTCGTACGTTAGTATTTGTCTGTACCTATCACTGCGTGATTTCTAGAGTCCCCGTGTCTTTGTGGTAGTATTGTACTAGTAGAAGAGACCTATCCCGCGGGTTTCATTTTTTCATCAACCCCATCTCGCCACATGCATCTCATGGCTAGTTTGATTAACCTGGTCCCACTCATTAGTTTTATGAGCAGGTTCGCAATATTCAACTCAGCTGGCTCCTTTGCGATCCGGATAGTCCTTGCTGCTATGCACTCCCTCGCCTTATGATAAGCAACACTGTTATGCTTCTTCTTACAAGGGCTTTCTGGTCGTGTAGTGTTCTTCACGACTGACTCATTGTCACAGTAGATATTGGTGGGTCCTTCTATAGGTATGCCAATCATTCGTAGTTTATACCTTAGTCCCTCTACCATCTCGATTGCTATTCTCACTGTGACTATTTCCGAGCCGAATGTAGATGTCTCAACAGTTGTTTGTCTCTTAGAGAACCACAAAATAGGTGCTCTATTAACAAAGATGATGATTCCTGTATGAGATCTTCTGGTAGCCTTGCAATCCGCGTGATCTGCATCTACAGAACATGTAGTAATAACAGCCTTTCCCCTTGGTTCAGGCATATCTGGAGGCAGTAACTCTTTGGCCTCTGGATAAAACTCACTCCAGTCGCACGACTGAAAACTTGACTCATCTACTTCAGGCGTTGAGGCGTCAAACACCAACTTGGACTTACTGTAATTCTTTAAGTATGCAAACAGATGAAACAACTGGTTGAGATGATCCTCTCTTGCTTGGGCAAGGTATCGAGACATAAGTGACACGGGCATAATGATATCCAATCGGCCGAGTTCACATATCCACCAGAGTATCCCAACCAATCCTTGATAGTAGTTTTGTTTCTCCGGATCGAGTTCTGGAGACACGTCTATCTCAGGCCTATACTCAGCGCTCAAAGGGGACTTTGCTGTCTTAGGTAATACCTTAAACGCATATTTTCCGGTTAGTAGTTCTTCTTCAACCAATTTGATGGCTTTTGCAGTATACTTAGATGAAGCCATGGACCAGTACGGGTTACCATCAATGCAGGTCTTTCCAATATCAGCCCCTAAGTAGAAAGAAGGTTCTTCAACTGTTCCATCCTTCAACTTGAATTGTCTTTCTATTGCATCCATCTGGAACTTTGAATCCATTCCACATACAAGAATATCATCAATGTAGGCCACACAGTACTTGTAGTAGGCCGTACCATCTGGTTTGAACGCAGATCAAAGGTGCACATCAGGATCGGCTTTGCAAGATACACAACCAAGCTCCCTTAAGTGACTAGCCAAGTGGGATCGGAAAGATGCCCCTGTGACCGGGAGCCCATATAAAGCCCTCACAATCTTACAGGGCCTCCCACATAACTCTGGCGCAAAACCTTGGGCTTCCGTGGCTATTGTAAAATACTTCTCCTTGATAGGTGCTGTTAAGTAAGCGTTTTGTATGTCCGCGCTGAGTACTTCAAGGTTGTTAAGTGCTGCCACTAGGAAGAACAATCGAACCGAATCCCTACTGGGGACACTGGAATAAGTGTATTCCTTGGAGATTTCTGGGACTTTGTGACCGTCAACGACCAAGCGGGCCTTCCGAGTCAAGTCAATCTTGACATCGAAGACCATGCGCATAGTTATTCTGGTATGCCCCACTGGTCTCTTGTCTTCCTTGTTGAATTCAAAGGCAATAGAACTGTTCTTCATTTCTTTTGCAATGGCCCTAGCCCAATGATTGGTCCCCATTTCAAGGTCGATTGCTTTTGCTTCCACGATCAACTTAGGGAGCCAAACCCCGTACTTATGGGACTTGGTCCAGTATTTGGTTTTAGCACCAGATATGATCCGGTCTTTTCTCCAAAGTACCTTATAGGCCCACCACTTAAACGCTGGCTCATTTATAATGCCTTCCTCACGGGCGTATATTGCTGTTTCAACCGGGAAGCTTTCCTTCATATCACTTAACTTTGCCCAGGACGTAGTGCCATCTTTCCACCTAACAAGGAACCTCCATCCTTTGGTTGTTGGTTTTGTTCTGGTTTGTCCGGATTGTGTTGTGTAAGTAGCCTGCTTGATAGTTAAGGCCTCCTCATCCCTTTCAAAATCAATGATCTCATCCATTAAACAGTACATGCGCCCTTCATCGTCGGCTGAAGAATAGATACTTTCTGCAAGCATATTGGCTGTATAGATTTTGATAGATCCATCTGGCATAGAGTCCTCGTAAGACCTCAAATCTAAGAGTGGATTGTTGTTCTTTTCGCCAATCAGCACACCATTCTTATCCCTGCAACAATTCTTGACTAGCCCCCGGATGTGTTGGTCCCCTATCTGGAGTAATACCTCAGTCCCAAGATACTCGTCAAGATCCTTATCAGTTAAGTCATCAACATCCGGGGAAGAAGCCTTAGCTTCTGCCATGAGAACTTCATCCTCTCCCTCATATTTGCCGTCAAATAGGCCCAGAGGTGGTTTGCCAAGTTGGTTTTCAAGATAAGTATTGGAAGGTTTAACCTCATCACCTATCTTTGCGTTGATTGCTTTGTTGTGTGTTTCCAACTGTGATAGGATATCCGGGTGTTGCCATTCTTCTTCTGATATAGCCCGCATACTGTTTGTTATGTGAACTTTTCCAGTCTTGAACAACACATAATGGCAATCTCCACCACCAAAAGTATCCCCACATGGGCCCAGCCACCGGCCAAGCCTATTTGTTTTCCCATTTAAGTCGTACCACCAAATGAAATCGTACCAGTCATGGATCATATACAGTGTGATGTCCGGAGTGTATCCGTGTACCAATTCAAAGCCAGTCCTCCCCATTGAAGAAGGGTCACTTGATGCCACAAGGTTCATCTGACCGGCTGATAGCATCCCACAGAAGGCCCAGCACCTCCTGGGACTGCCCTTCTTAGAAGTCATCCAACAAATTGCCCTCCTTAAGTCCCTTGCACTGTGTTTGGCTGTATTCTGCCATGAACAGTGTGGCTGTATATATGTTTGGCGAATGCGATACTCCAATCTGATCTTATCCCATCCAGTGTTGTGTGTCTCATGGTTCCCTTGGGTCTTTGCTCCATTGGTAACAAGATGCTCTGGAATTCCCACTTCATTTACAAAGCAAGATAGCCCATCGTGGCATCAAACTTCTCCCTTGACAGGATAGAAAGCAACGTAGCCTTTCCCATTTGCAAAGATTTGAGCTGCAGTATCATTTCGAATGATGCTTGGGACCTTGAACTTCATAGTATCAGCATACCATCTTCCTTTTAGTGTTCTCCGGTTCCTCCACTTCTGCGTCTTCAATCTTCTAGTGATAGGCTGAGACAGCTGTCGGATGCCATCTTGGGTAGACACTTCAATAGTAGCCTTGGCTCGCTTCTCACTAATGTTCCACATCTTAGCAATGGCCTTGGCATCATACCTGTCAACCTTGTAAGGAATCTGTATTGGAGGTCCCCATTGTCCCCGTCGTATGAAGGACTTCTTGTCAAGGGACATTTCTTGGTCTAGAACATCTTGTTGGCGCCTTAACAGCTTCCTCTCCTTGGTTCGAGCCTTGGCTTCCTGTTGAATAGCAAGCTCAGCTTCAGATAATGAGGACGATGAAGTCTTGGTGGAAACATCAGAAATCGTAGAATTTGCTGAATTGCGAAGATTTTCTTGGTCCCTGGTGGTTCCAGCAAGAGCTGAAATCAGTCGTGTGGAAACGTCCATTGGAATATACCCTGTGCGTTGGAAAGGAACTCGGCCAGTACATACAGAGGCCAGATGTAGTAGCCGGGACTTGTCATATTCTATACCTAGTGGTTCGGGATGAGTCCTGGATGAATAGTGGACTGGGGTCCCACAAGCCGGCAGGCATCCTGAAAGGGTAGCAACAACTCGCGGGAAAGAGGCATTGGTGGCGTCTTCTTCTTCTGCAAAGTGGGAGGAGTAGGGATCCCACGTATGAGCATGACATGCTAATAGTTGGAAAGTTCCTTTTTCCTAGGCTTGCGGGATTTGAAATAGGATATGACTCCATCCACCTGAAGAGGAAGGAATAGTTCCGTGTCGTCTGATTGGAGTGAAATCCCATGGGTAGAGGTAGAGTCATACCGTCGAGGCGTATCTTCAACCTTGTTGAAGTTGCAGTCACGGACTTGATTTGGGCAGATAAGGCTATTGTGAAGGCTGTCCCCAAAAAAGAGTGCCTGTCTGAAAACTAGTATGCAAGTAACCCAATCCATTTGATTTGTCCAAGCTGTCGCGCAACAAGCAACGGGGACATTCTTAAGGGGTGAGTAAGTGTCTGAAAATGGTGCGACGTCCACATATGTCAATATGGAATCCAACTATTAAATTCCTTTCGTGTCCAGAAGTACCAAAGCTACAAGACGGTAGTTATTCTATTTGTATGAATCAATGAGTCCCGTATCAACCAAAGTAATCGATTCCCACGGCATATCTGTTTGGAGGGCTCTGAAAATGGAGGTGAAACAGTCGGTATGTAGTTGGTTTTCTAACTTGTTTGGTTATTACATGAAATCGTTACTTGAAATTGTGAGCAGAAATTGCTCTTTTACTAAAATCACCATATTGGTGCATCGGCCCGCTAATACTCCAATGCACACACTAAATCACTAATAATCACATCGACCCGCTAATACTCCGATGTGATGCACGTGTCCCTGTACCAATGGGCTGTAGGGATCTACCTTGTGCCCCGTAGAATTGGTACATAGGGACCTATTTTTAGTAAGAAGGAGAACTGGAACCGGTAAGTGGTAAATTCTCATTCCCACTTCCATTCCCATCTCCATTCATGTTGGTCCATTCCTGCAGAAGCAAGACTCGTCGTACGATCGATCACGCGTCTCATTCACTCGTGTCTCATTCATTCATTCACATCTCATTCGTTCAGTCACGTCTCATTCGTTCAGTCGCGCGCGCTCGTTCAATCGACTTCAAACACACTCAACTGCTTAAAAGGATATTGGACTCAATCGATGATACTGCTCCAGAACTTGCGTTAGGCCGAAAATGCTTCCTCTGTGTCTACAGTAGAGAAGCTCGTATCCTTGTTGCTTTTGGCCTTCGTGGAGTACTCATCTTTTCCATAGAATTTGGAGCCATGCTTTTCAAATAGGACTCCGGTAAGATTCTTGGTGAAGAGGTCACTTGTCATTTCATCGCCTGTCTTCCACATCACCTTGATGATGCCCATTTCCTTCAGCTCTCGCAGGAAATACTGTTTTACTTCAATATGCCTGGTGCGACCTGCTATGGACCAATTGTTGCAGAAATCAACTGCACCCTTGTTGTCCACATATATCACCATGGGTAGCTTGATTTGCAATCCGAGACACATCATGGCTCTCCAAATGTACAGCATGTCTTGGACGCATAGCACAGCTGCATACAGTTCGGCTTCCATCACTGACAGTGCAATGATTGGCATCATCCTTGATCTTGCTGTGACATTGGCACCATTCAGCCAAGTCGACCAGCCATTGACGCTGTGACGTGACTCATCTTTGGCGTACTCTGAGTCACTGAATCCAATCAGCTCAAAAACAAAATCCTTGGTGCCATCCCACACTGCATTTGGGGCTAATGTGAGACCTCTCTTGGGTGTTCCAGCACAATACTTCATCACTTGCTTCAGTGCCTTCATGTGGGACTTCCTTGCTTCAGTCATGAACCTGGACAGCTCCCAGACAGCATTCTGTGTTTCAATTCGCGACCATCTCATCATGTGCAGTAGGATGGCTGTTCCGGACCTGTACTTGGTTTGGGCTTCCTTGGTGAGAACAGTATCCGTTGGTCCTTCACCTTCTTTCTTCAACACTGATCCTGGCTCTGCTGGAGTTGTGGGATTGCCTCTGCATTCATCAAGCTCGAACTCATCAACAAATCTTTTGATCTTGACTGGTTGAGTCATTCGGAGAGTCCTGTTCTTCTTGTCCCGCTCGATGTGGCATCCGACGTACTCATCCATCTCTCCAACATCCTTGCATTCAAATAGGGACTTGAGTTGCTCCTTGTGCTTTAGGACTTCTGCTTCTTCACCTATGATGCAAAAATCATCGACCCATAGCAACATCAAGAGTAGCTTGTTGTTGATCCACCTGAAAAATAGACACGGGTCAGCCTTGCACCTCTCCATCTGCATGGTATGCATTGCTCGGCGGGCTTCTCTCCAGAATTGTATGGCGGCTTGAATTGTGCCATAAAGCGTTTTCTGCAATTGGAGGAGTACATACGATGGGTAGAATTTCTGATATCCCTCTGGAATCTTGGTGAATATCTTCTCCCCATTCTGGAATTTGCCATTCAGAAAAGCTCCTTCCACATCCACAATGTAAGCCATGAAATTCGCCATGACCATCAATATCATTGCAATTCGAATTGAGATATCACTAACAACAGGTGAAGACTTGTCTTGGCCATTGTAGTGCTCACCGTCTAGCTGCTTGAATCCTCGTATCGCGTTCCTGCATCTTACAGTACCATCAGGTTTCATCTTGTTGGCCCAAGTGGTATCCATGATTTTGGTGCCCGGTGGGATATTGGCTTCATCGATCTCTTCAAAAACGCCGTACTTGACCATCTTCTCATGTTCAGCATCGACACCCTCTGTAAACTTGTCTCGCATCGGACTGGCCATAGAGGCCTTGTAGTTCATGGTCTTCAGTTCATTGGTGTTGGCAAAGGCATTCCCAGCTGCGCCAACCAGACTGAGTTCACTCATAGCGCCTTCTTGAGATGGAATAGAGACTGACAGAAGATTGAATTCTTTCAGCGCAGTCATTGCCTTGTGGAACTGGATTTCGGCATCAGTGAATTGAGCTGCATAGCTTGCCATATCTCCGTACCGTACATCCGGATTGAGATGAGAGTTCCTTACTACTCGGCCATATCGGGTAGTGGTTACAACATGGGGATCTTTGTCGTCGGTATCTTCATTGCTGTCATAGTCGTCACTTTCGTATTCGATCTTGGTTTCTTCAATTTCATCAGAGTAGTATTTGTCGTGACTATCGAAAGCTGGGTCCTCTGGTGCGGGTTCAGATTCAGATTCAGATTCAGGTTGAAAGGGAATTGCTGGTGCTGTGGCTCCCCCACTTGCATCCTGAAACTGCACTCGTCGAGGTCTGGTGGTGGTGCGCAAGATGGAAACAGGTTGGGTAGGCGTGTTGTTGACTGGCAGATCCATGTGGCCACCCTCCAGAAAATCAGCATGAAAATTAATATCTTCACCTTTTGGTGAAGTGGGAGGGAAATACATCCTCTTCAACCAGTAGATGTCACGTGTAGTTGTAAACGTGTTCTTCAATGGATCATACATCACATAGCAATCTCCAGGCCGGTCAGTGCAATAGCCGGCAAAGAAAGCTGGATTGCCTCAATAATTGAGTTTTGGACTGGTGGACCGTTTGACGCGAACTACCCCAGCCTCACCAAAAGTTCTGAGATGGGCACTGAAAGCAGGGACCTTGCCTGAGAAATGCTGGATCTTGGGCAAAGTGTTGCCGTTTACCGTGACAGCCTCCAACCAATCCAACTGAACACCACACCTCATGGCCAGGGGAAAGAATCTAAACCTGTATTCCCGAGGCACATTGGCTTGAGAGCAAAGAGCCATCGCTCGACACACTGACCAATAGATTGCTGTTTCGACCACGCTATTTTGCTGTGGAGTATTCACAGAGGTATACTCGAACTTGCAGGAAAATTTCCAATCTGCTGAGGCCAGTCGAGCTTCAAGTGCTGTATTTTCACCGGCCTTATCACATCGGATTTGCTTCAAATGATGACCTTTGGATCTCCATTGGTTGAGCAAGGCGCAAGTTGGTTCAACCATTCCATCCTTGGTGGCAAAGAAATTGACAAACCGGCATGAGGAGTACTCATCAACAATCATGCGAAAATGGGGCTTGGTAATAAATGGGGCGGTCAGCTTGTTACCTTTGGCGGCTTTGGGTGCCTTCACTGAGGACATATCCACAAAGAGTCTTTCGCCAGGCTTGGTGGCTGCAAGGTGCTCACTGTCAGTAGGAATCACTTTCCTTTTTGCTTTTGCTTTGGCACAATCTTCACATGGGAGCAGTGAACCTCGAGTAATGGTCCAGCCAAGCGTTTCAGCCGTCCGACGCGTCCTGTTCTCATCCATGTGTCCCAGGAGCCGGTGGCCTTTGTTGATGTTCATCTTGGTTCCTTCATCTGTAGTGGTAGTAGCAGTTGCTGCATTGATGTCAATGTTGTTGGTAGGATTGGCAATGCGATCAAAATAGCCAACCCACACACAGCTCGTGTAGGTGGGGATCTGAATATCAAAATTCACTTGGAGATTCCCTTTCTGGAGCGACCATCCGGTCTTGTTGTTTCCTGTGGCTATCCAACCATTCTGTAAAGCCAAGTTGGCTGAGAACAGATTGAATGCAAAATTTGGATTGAAATTCACACCCTGCAACAACGTCTGAAACTCCTTGTTGCCATCCTTGTCAATCTTCTGACAGGGAATATCCCCAACCTGACATCCTTTCAGTTCGTCGCCGCTTTGGGTGGTAATGGTGGCACCACTAGCTCTCAAATTGGTGGCACATTGCAGACTGTTGGAACTGTGGCTAGTTGCGCCTGTATCAAAGACAAAGACATTGTCATCATACAGCAGATCAAATCCTTCGGGCACAGCATCGCCTTTGGTAGCTCGCTTCTGGGCATTGAGCAGTTGGAGTGAAGTGGTAGTGGTTTGCATCGCTGAGAGACAGAAATCATAGTCAATTGTGGCTCCCTGAACATCCTTCAACTTGGATTTCCAACCATTCGGGCGTCTGGCAGCATTCTTCTCATCTTCAAAACAGACAGATGTTCCATGATTGCCACCACAAAGTGCACACTTGCGACGTCTGCCCCTGTGGCCATTCCTGTTGTTTCGATTGCCGTTGCCATTGCCATTGCTATTGCCGTTGTTGCCATTGTTGCCGTTGTTGTGGTTCCGATTGTTGCCATTGTTGCCGTTGTCGTGGTTCTGATTGTTGCCGTTGCTGTTGCCGTTGCTGCCATTGCTGTTGCCATTGTTGCCATTGTCGTTGGCACGTGGGTGTCCTGCTGCTCGTTTCGGACAGTTGAAAGCTTTGTGCCCTTGTTCTTTGCACCAATAACAAACTGCATTGGTGGACCACTTGTCCCTTGGATCAGCACAATCGGTCATTTCAGCACCAAACAAACTCATTTCCTTGGCTTTACCACCCCGGCTTTGGATACTCCGAGCTGAGTCGTACAAACTTTTGGCTCGGACGTTGAGAGCCTCCCAAAAATCCAATTCGGAGGTTCCATCGGCTTGCAGTGCATCAATGAAAGGTGTAAGCTGCATCAGTAGGTAGGCCGGTAGGGCAATTTTGAATGCCACAATGAGTTGTGTCAAAGTGGGCTTGACTGACTTGTAGTGGTATTTCCTTTGCAACTCGTAGATGTCCTCAATCAAATCCCGTGGAGGGGCGCCAATGGTCAACTTTAGACTTCTCAGATCAGTATCCAATTGTTCTTGGTCGCGAGATTGGTTCATTTGCCGGTATTCCTTCATGAGCTCTTCAATCACGCGATGCACTCTACCTCGGGGCCACTGTGACCGGAGCTCTGCATTCTTTTCAACTGTAGCCCCCCTATCAATCTTGGACTTCTCCATGATGGCTAGGCCTGTCCTGTTGTCGGCGAAGGCCTTGTACAGATCGTTCAGTGCTTTGTTGTGGTACCGGTAGGCCTTTTTCTGAGCGGTACTCATCTCCTCTCGAGGTGTAAGCTCTCCTTCTGGAGGTAGGTCCTTGTGTGGCTTGGTAGACAACATATCCCGGTATTTCCGACTATCCGCGAATGCTTTGAACTGAGTGTACCAATTCTCAAACTTGCTCTCATCCCCTTTGGCCAACTTGGGCACTTGGCTATCCACATACTCCACCATCTTGTATTTGTATTTCGTCTTCCTCGAGTCCTTTGTGCTTGTACTCGCGCTTCCACTGCTTGTGCCACTGCTGCTCTCTGAACTTGACAGTACACTGCTCTCTTCCGATGGCAATTCTGCAGAAAAGGCGATGTCTATCTCTTGGTGCCGGGTTGGTTGATCCTCCTCCATCCGGTGGACCGAAAGTAAATTGTTGTATTCTTATACAAAGTAAATTGTCGTATTCCGCTGCGTATACGATGCGTATTTCCAAGTCGAAGCGTATTTCTGTTCAACGTACGTAAATTGTCGTATTCCGTTCGACGTAAACCGTAAAATTGATGTGTATTTCTGTATTTGATGCGTATTCCAATACGGTACATACTCTGCAAATTGTGGATTCTGATGTGTATCCCGTAAATTGTCGTACTCCTATTCCGACAAAAAGAAAAAATATGTAATTGGCCCAATCGATTCTTTGATACCAATCCTGCTGTTGAGTATATGTAATTGGCCCAATCGATTCTTTGATACCAATCCTGCTGTTGAGTATATGTAATTGGCCCAATCGATTCTTTGATACCAATCCTGCTGTTGAATGTTGCTGAGCTCCAATTGTTAGCCCGCCTGCAGTCCGATCTTGATGGACAAAAAGTAATGAAAGTCGCTGACTCCGAATATTAGCCAGCCCGTAGTCCGATCTTGGTGGACAAAAAAATGTTCTTCCGGTAGAGATGCGCGGATGAAGAAAAAATGTAGAAAGTCGCTGACTCCGAATGTTAGCAAGCCTGCTGTAGATGAATGTCGCTAGCCCCAATTGTTGGCCAGCCTGCAGTCCGTTCTTGGACAAGGTAATGCTCCGCTGAAGAAAAGCGCGGATGAAAAAGGTGAATGAATCGCTGACTCCGATTGTTAGCCAGCCTGCTGCAAAATAAGAATGTCTCTTCTTCGACCAAGTTCCAACCTCGGGAGCGCTCCGTAATTCTTCGAAGAATGTTTGGAGGGCTCTGAAAATGGAGGTGAAACAGTCGGTATGTAGTTGGTTTTCTAACTTGTTTGGTTATTACATGAAATCGTTACTTGAAATTGTGAGCAGAAATTGCTCTTTTACTAAAATCACCATATTGGTGCATCGGCCCGCTAATACTCCAATGCACACACTAAATCACTAATAATCACATCGACCCGCTAATACTCCGATGTGATGCACGTGTCCCTGTACCAATGGGCTGTAGGGATCTACCTTGTGCCCCGTAGAATTGGTACATAGGGACCTATTTTTAGTAAGAAGGAGAACTGGAACCGGTAAGTGGTAAATTCTCATTCCCACTTCCATTCCCATCTCCATTCATGTTGGTCCATTCCTGCAGAAGCAAGACTCGTCGTACGATCGATCACGCGTCTCATTCACTCGTGTCTCATTCATTCATTCACATCTCATTCGTTCAGTCACGTCTCATTCGTTCAGTCGCGCGCGCTCGTTCGATCGACTTCAAACAATATCGATTCCCACGGCGCATCAATTCCCATCGCACATTAACGGTGAGCAATCTCTGTTTTCTAGTATTGCCCTTGTTCTTCAATGAGCAAATTTTGATTTTGTAAAGTATCACACGAGCTACGGGAGCAATTCCTGACCTTAATGATAAACATATCATGAAGTCTTCCTAACGGAACAAGAGAAGAAAACCGTTGGCGTCTGATTCTCACACAATACATATACATGCATACAGATATATATGGTCAACGACTAATACATGTACGGAAATAATCAGCGAGTAATCTCATCACTACGCAACAGCAGTTGCAACGTATTTCATCTCAATAAAAGAGATATCTTGCATCTCAGCAAAGATTTCACTTTATCTCATACTTTTAACATTCAACTGATTTATATCCCAAAATTCACACTAGTTGCTACCAACTACCTGTAATAAACATTACTAAGGTCTGTCTCGCTGTATCTGAACAAGTTCACAGTAAGAAGAGATCTGGCGTTTCCATAGTCTCGCCTGTAGTCCGATTATCCATTGCCAAAAGTATCCAACCACAATTGTCATGCATAGAGTACAATCGTTTATCTACTAACACACTAACGCAGCGTTGCTGTTCTTCAGAAGCCTTTGAATCAGACCCTCAACGGACCGGATTCAGAAGGAAAATATCAGCCGCAACACCAACCTAGCACGACGAACCAAGAAGCTTGATCGACTCGTGCATCAAGCCAAACTTCAATCTTTCCGTACCACCCCACAGTACCAATATGGATTCAAGGTACCTCGTAACCACGAAGAAGCCCTCCGATTCGATCAAGCCAACAGAAACCACAAATGGGAAGACGCCACCACTCTTGAAATGGAACAGCTCAAGGAATACAATACCTTTATCGACAAAGGCATGTACAAGGCAAGCTCCATCCCAAATGGGTTTCAACAGATCAAGGTACACATGATATATGCTGTCAAACATGATGGTAGGCATAAGGCTTGTCTTGTTGCGAACGGCAATCTCACTGAAGCCCCCGTACACAGTGTGTACGCCGGTGTTGTATCACTTTGCGGTCTACGTATGTGTCTGTTCCTAGCTGAACTGAACAGCCTGGAAGCATGGGGTACCTATATAGGAAATGCTTATCTCAAAGCAGTGACCTGCAAGAAAGTCTGTATCAAGGCAGGTCCAGAATTTGGACCACTAGAAGGTCACCTATTGATCATCTACAAGGCCCTATATGGACTCAGATCATCAGGCAAGTGCTTTGGTGATTTACTAGCAGCTTGCCTCATTGAACTCGGGTTCAAAAGATCCCGCGCCGAACCCAAAATCTTTCTCAAGCCTGGAATGAACAAGCATGGGGAACGTGTATATAAACTCATATGCACATATGTCAATGACCTATGCCTTTGCATGGCAGATCCCAATTCGTTTCTGGAAATCCTACAGTCAGAGCCATACAACTTCAAACTAAAGGGATCCGGACCTATGAATTCTCATCTGGGCTGTGGATTTGAGCAAGATGCACATGGTGTTCTTTGTATGAATCCTATCAAGTTCATCGAAAAGATGGAAGCGTCTTATGAACAAATGTTTGGATGCAAACCTAACACTAGGTTCCAATCACCCATTGCCAAAAATGATCATCCTGAATTGGACTCCTCGGCATTTCTTGAGGAAACTGATATCCAGAAATACCAAAGCATGATCGGCTCACTCCAATGGATCATTGCCGTTGGACAATTTGATGTTCAAACAGCCATGATGACACTCTCAAGTTTTAGAGCTCAACCACGAGAAGGACACCTTGATTGTGCCAAACGGATCTACGGATATATCTCTAAGTTTAGACACTTTAAGATCAGGTTCCGCGTGGAACCCCCAGATTTTATATTGACTGAACCGGACACCATCGATTGGTCCAACACCGTCTATGGGGAGCATTCTGAAGAGCTACCCGACAACGCTCCTGCACCACTTGGGAAGACAGTAGTGTTGACACACTTCTATGATGCAAATCTCATGCATGACATCCTCAGTGGGAAGGCTGTAACCGGCATCCTTCACTTCGCAAACAAACCCCCTATGATGTGGTTCTCGAAGAAACAAGCTACTACGGAGACAGCCACATTCGGAGCTGAATTCGTTGCAGGAAGAACTTGCATCGAGCAAATCGTTGACCTACGTCATTTGTTCCGATACCTCGGAACACGAGTCCATGATATTTCTTATTCATGGGGAGACAACGAGAAGGTGATTCAGACGTCGACCTTCCCTTACGCAAGGCTGCATAAGTGTCACCATATCCTATCGTTTCACTACGTACAAAGCATGATAGTGAAAGGCTTCATTCTAATGCTGCACATTCCTGGCAAGGATAATTGCGCAGATATCCTCATCAAACATTGGGGACACTCAGTTGTGTATCCACTGCTCAAGCCCATGTTCCACTTCTGTGGTAATACTGGCAACCTCCTTCAAGACGATGGAAGCATCATGTAAACATGTTGATCTTTTGCAAGGAAACATGGGGAGTATTAAATTCCTTTCATGTCCAGAAGTACCAAAGCTACACGACGGTAGCTATTCTATTCGTACGAATCAATGAGTCCCGTATCAACCAAAGTAATCGATTCCCACGGCATATCGATTCCCATGGCGCATCAATTCCCATCGCACATTAACGGTGAGCAATCTCTGTTTTCTAGTATTGCCCTTGTTCTTCGATGAGCAAATTTTGATTTTGTAAAGTATCACACGAGCTACGGGAGCAATTCCTGATCATGATGATAAACATATCATAGGATCTTCCTAACAGAACAAGAGAAGAAAACCGTTGGTGTGTGCTTCTCACACAATATATATATATATACATACAGATATATACGGTCAACGACCAATGCATGTACAGAAATAATCAGCGAGTAATCTCATCACTACGCAACAGCAGTTGCAACGTATTTCATCTCAATAAAAGAGATATCTTGCATCTCAGCAAAGATTTCACTTTATCTCATACTTTTAACATTCAACTGATTTATATCCCAAAATTCACACTAGTTGCTACCAACTACCTGTAATAAACATTACTAAGGTCTGTCTCGCTGTATCTGAACAAGTTCACAGTAAGAAGAGATCTGGCGTTTCCATAGTCTCGCCTGTAGTCCGATTATCCATTGTCGAAAGTATCCAATCACAATTGCTACGCATAGAGTACAATCGTTCATCTACTAACACACTAACGCAGCGTTGCTGTTCTTCAGAAGCCTTTGAATCAGACTCTCAGTAGATCGGATTCAGAAGGAAAATAATACCAACGAATCAAGTAATACCATATTTGACCCTGCAGCTGTGGTATCAGCATGGCTGTCCAACTCGCACCGACCAATATGGGAGGATGGTGAGCCAAAGCTCTTGATATGGACTACTGGCCGGCCTACCCGGGATACAATTGACAGGCCCCAGCCGGCAAATCAATCTTGGTTCTTCTTCTTGTGAGTATGGCTATCAAATTGGTCGCCGGTTGACCCCTTTGCTGTAGTATTCTCGCCCTTGGCTTCAACCAGAGAAACCTGTGCAGACTTTCCAGGGGAGTTGAGAGTGGGGCAAAGGGCCCGTACTTGGTTCTTCTGGGCCGCAGACATAGTGATCCAGACTTCTTTTGGATAGATTTTACCCTCAAGAGGCCCATCATATGTACCAGAAGTCTTCTGTTTCTTGTTGCCGGATTTCTTTTTGGAGGAGGAGTTGCCTTCGTTGTTGCATTTGTTGCCCCTTTTTCCCTTGAAGGAAGAGAGATTTCTTTGACTGCCTTTACGACTGGCCTGCATCTTCTTGATACCAAGCGCTTGAGTGAAGTGAGCAGCTGCTTTGTCGAAGTTGTTGTACATTCCCCCTCCTTCATTTAGGACCAATTGGACTGTGATTTCAAGCCTTGGGTCTGATATAGAGTGACAGAAGTCAGTAACACATTGATCTTCAGGTGGGAAGGCCTTGTGCCGCAGAAGGAACTCCTTTGCATCGTACCACCGGCTCTTGTGTTTGTCGAAACTGTAATTCTTGGTATCCCCAGAGTAGGTAGAACTCTATAGGAAGGCCCTCTTTTCTTCTATGAGGAGTCTGATATTTGTCAATTCATAGGCCTGGGAGTATAGTGTGAAGTATGCCTCCCTTCCGTCCCCTTCAGAACCAAGTCCTTGAATGTAAGACCAACCGGGTCCCGCCCCTACCAACTTGAATAAGATTCCCCACAGCGTGTTGTTGTCCTTGGTCCAGTGGGATCCGGCGTGAATCGTGCATCATATAGAGTATTCAGTCCAGTCGGCATACGTGTCTGTCGGAGCAGTCCCAACTGACCCCCCCTTTCAGCATCGCTTACTGTGGAGTCCTTCTGGATTGTGTAGAGTAGAGACATTTTAGTGACCCCCCTTTCATGCCGGAGGTATTCCCGGAATCGCTCATCAAACTCCTTGAACTTTGACATTGCTGTGAGTGACTCTGGGAGAGTCAGGTCCTCAGTGGCAGTGTTGCTGTCATCTTCCTTCAGGGACTTGAGACGCGCCCGAGTCTTGGCCTCTGCTTTGGGATCAGTCATCCAGTCAACCGGGGTAGCGGTGGCCCCAATGAGAGGCTGGAATTCTATCCAAGCCACAAACAACTTGAGCCGGTCTCCAAAGACTCTCCCTCCCCACATACACTTGTTTTGGGTCCGGGCAGTAGTTGTGTTTGGTCTTGTTGACACCATTCACCAGGGATTTGATATCGGATTCATCCATGTCTCGTAGGGAGTCAGTACTGCTGTAACCAGTCCAAAAGAGCTCATCTGCAGTAATCCGGTTTAATCTGAAAGATTCCAGAATCTCCCTGAACACTATCTCAGTTAAAGTTAGAGACCTTTCCCCTGCATATCCGGGGATTCCCTCTAGTTGCTCGGCACGCTCGATCGCGTCTTGAACCTCTTGTGTGAGTGCTGGAGCACGGTTGGTGTCCATCATGGTCCTAATGAATTCCATTTGCGCCGCAGTGAAACCAAGATTGGCAGGAACACCGACACCTGGTTCATTGTTGGCTGGTTTGACAGCTGCCAGATTGGCGGCTGCGATGTTGTTGTTGCATTGGTTCTGTCAAGCTGGTCTTCCTCATGCCATGGTTAGTAGTTTGCTCCTGGGGTAGTTCTTTGCTTGTTCTGGAAGTGATATATGAATGATTTTCTGAGGGGAATTGGTATTTCTGAATAATCACTCTCCACACGGTATCACTAGTATAGGGTATTTCCTAGTGGTTTTTCCATGCAAAATTCTACAAACGTTTCTATTCTGAACGCAAATCCCTCGGTTGCCCTTTACTTAAGCAAATTGTTCGGGTTCCAATTCTGAATCAGGGCCGTTGATTTGGCTTATGACTTCTTTTGCTGGCCGTTGGATTTACTCGTGCGGGAATTTAGTGGCCTTTTGGATCGGCTCGCTCCTTGTTCCCGTAGGAATTGGGACCGTTGAATTGTTTCCCCAGGAATCGGGACCGTTGGTTTGTTTTCCTGTTATTTTACGGTTACAAGTTCAACAGATCTCCCTAATGAGCGGGAGTTGAAACTGCTCTAGAATAATTCAACTATCCGCTCTGTATCTTTATTGGCTAGGATCAGCTTCTTGCACACGTCTGTGCGCTGTCCCGCCTTATCGTTATCTCCTTACCCCGTACAAAGGACATACGTCCCCGTCTTGGGATTGCGGTTTGATTCCTATTCAGTCCTACTAGTAGGCTGTGTTCGAACCGCATGCTGTTTGTTGGGGCCGTTAGCTTGTTGCCGTTTCTATGCACACCTAGGTGTGTTGCCAGTCCTCATCGTGTTGTTTGAGGCGCCATGTGGGCCTCTTCCATGCTTGAATTGGAACACGTTTACATTTGAATGTAAAGACTGCGACTGTTTCGGCCCCGGATTCGATATCTCGTATTGATGGCATTTGCTTTTCCCCCTAGGCCGCTATGTCGTTTGAGAGAAGCAAGAGATACTAGCTCAAGCCCGACTGCACTAGCGCCATTACCCATCTAAGTGCTCAAACATGGACATAGCCTTCAGGAGGGTCTCTGATTAACCGGTGATCAGTCGGTAATCGGTCTCGCCCCTTCTATTGTCGTGTAAGCCGCTAGAACACTCATTGCCCATTGGAACGGTAGCCGATTGTTGACTAAATCCTCAGTTGGTTAGAATCTGTGGGTCTGATAAACTCTGATTCCTACTTCGTATTCATTAGATTGCAAATAGATTGGTTCAGTGTAAAATTGATTAGGTTCTAAATTTGTGAGCAGTAGAGATAAAAGTGATCTTCGAAGTGCACCTCTATTCCTCTTCTCTTTATTTAGCCGTATTTGGCATGTACGTTGATTCTTAAGCGAATCGTATAAACAGTTACGTCCACCAGTCGTACGTTAGTATTTGTCTGTACCTATCACCACGTGATTTCTAAGAGGGGGTGTTACTTTAGTAATCCTATGGCTTCGGCGGACGAGCACGTGTACTCACTCCTAAGTACCAAGAAAAATGAGGGTTTGAAACAGGCTCAACGGGCGGGAGAAGGGAGTGGTACTCCGGTAGCAGATGGTGGTACTCTGGTACCAAAAGTGGTACTCCGGTACCACACTTTATTCTGGTACTATTTTCTACGTGATTTCGAGTAGAACGTACTGTGAAATTTCCAGTCGTATTTTGAGTACTGTTCTCTTACGACTAGTTTCGATACTCCCAGAACAGACTAATACACAGCAGACTAGGGACCAGAGTATATGCCAAAAAAAGAGCTAGTAGAATTAGTCCGTAGACCTATTTCTTGCTAGAGAGCACACCATGATGAATATTGAGGCTGTTTGGGCCAAAATGGGAGCTTGTTGTAGTTCGGACGCTGGAACGAGAAATATGGTCGTCCCGTAATAAATGAAGCAGCAGCACTTGTACTAGTTGTTCGAACGCTATGGATACACCAGTCCCCTAGATCAGAGCAGAGCAGTACTTGTAGTTTGGACGCCGGAGCAAGAAATACACAGTTTCCTCTAGTAGATTGGAGCAGCGCGGTGCTTGTAATTCGGACGCCGAGTCCGGCGGGCGCGCTTCTTCTTCCTCTTGCCGGCGGTGGCAGTTGAAGATCCAGATGGAGGGGGGGGGGGGGGGGGGGGTGTCTTCTTCTTGGAGGGCTTGCTCAATGAAGAATTCCTGGCTGCTATCATAGACCTAGTACGTTTGTTTGTTGTTGTTGTTGCTGTTGGTGTTGCGTCGGTAGATGACCGAGTCGCAGACCAAAGATCTTGAGCATTAGACCAAGAAGTCCAAGGAGCTGGGGCAGCCAGCCTTGCTCTTTCAGGGTGGAATAGATCAAACCATGGTTGCTGGAAGGGGTTATTCCCATGGTCAAAAGCAAAGAAGAAGAAGAATGTTGTGAGATAGGAATAGAAATGACGATGACGACAACGACAACAACAACAACCCCCATTCGAATCAAATCGAAACAGCCTGAACATCTCCCCTTCCCAGCAAACAAAGGACAGGGAATGACTTACAGTGTGATAGAATGGGTTGCTTGTTGTTGTAAAAGGATAGAAAGCAGCGAAAAGGGTCTATTCCCATGGTCGGGGGAGCAATTTGGTTTTGCAAAGTGGTTGATTTTGAAATTATGAATTACAACCGGGGAAAAACAGCAAAAATCCAGGTTGTAGTAGGAATTCTACTAGATTCTACACAGGACGTGGTGTCAAGAAGGAATCAACCAAATCCTGCTGCTGCTGTGAATCCCGCGCGTTTGCTCCCTCTTTACGCTTGAGTATACCTAAAAACACGTCCAATGCGTTGAAAAAATTATTACTTAACAAAGTGAGTGGTACTCTGGTACCACCAAAATGGTACCACTGATCAGTACTGTACATTTTGTACTTGTTCCTACGAGTACTCGTTGGTACCACCAATCGTTGGTACCGGTTTAGCCTTGTCCCCCCCTGCAGCAGCAGCAACAGCTACAACTCCCCCTGTAGCAGCATCAAAACGCTACTGTAAGCA
Source organism: Pseudo-nitzschia multiseries (assembly GCA_037355745.1). Lineage (NCBI taxonomy): Eukaryota > Bacillariophyta > Bacillariophyceae > Bacillariales > Bacillariaceae > Pseudo-nitzschia > Pseudo-nitzschia multiseries. The sequence continues at coordinate 9,944,178 of CM074785.1, read as the reverse complement.
ACACCGATACGCCCTTAGCTAGCAACAAGGAACCCCTCCTCCTCCATTGTGCCCGTCCTTCCGAAGCCACAGAGATTACCATGTCAACACCCCTTTCCTCCTTTACCTCCTCCTCGTATTATCAGTGGGGAGGAGGGGTGTTACTTGGTACCACTCTAGCTCCTTGTTTCCTCGGCCGGGGGCCTCGTAAACAAGGAGCTAGAGTGGTACCAAGTAACACCCCTCCTCCCCACTGATAATACTCGGAGTCGATTTGGTTGGGACGTGTCATCCCCTCTCTTAAGAAAAAACTCCCTTAAGAAAAATCCTCGGCGCGCGCGCCGAGGATTTTTCTTAAGGGAGTTTTTTCTTAAGAGAGGGGATGACACGTGCCAACCAAAACGGAGGACGGGGTGTTACCTATAGTAATTTCCATTATATGCCGTAGAATTGCTATAAGATTTCTAGTAGTATATTCTGCTCTGACAATGGCATGATGCTAAAGTAATTGTGAAAATATGCCGTAGAATTGCTACACAATTTCTAGTAGTGTTTTCTGCTATGAGAATGGCATGATACTTTGGCAATTACCGAAATAATACTAGTAGAATAGGTACGTACCGGTAAAATACTCCATACTACGAGTATCATACGTACTCCTTTTTTCAGTCGTATTCTGAGCACTATTCACCTACCGTACGGTAGCACTAGTTTTGATACTCCCAGAACAGACTACTTCGTAATGCACAACAGACTGGGAACCAGGGTAGTATATGCCAAAAAAAAGAGCTAGAATTAGTTTGTAGACCTATTGTTGTTGCTCTAAAAATCGACCGAAAGGTATAGGATAATTGAAATTTAAAGAGATGTGAGCTCAAGCTGAGGAGGCTCTTAGTTTTGCTATGTTATTCTTGTAGTCGACCGGTATCCCTGTGTTATTCGTGTTGTATGTAGGGATGTCTAAACCGGTCATAGATCATGTGCAATTCAGCATAAGACAGAGAACACATGATATGACCTAAATGTCTGGATACTTGAAGTCATTTTTATCTCTGGAGGAGTATAAGTAACTTTTCAAGTGTAGAATGGGTATAACTCCAGTAGAATGTACGTAAGTACAGTACATGTATTTTTGACCGACAGCACACCCCTTGATTCAACACTTAGTGAAGGAGTGTTGAATTACAAGTTGATTCTCCATCTTGTAGAACTCTAAAAACTTGGATATCTAATCAGGAGATTGTAATCGTAGAACGGAGAAGCATGAGACATCAATGAGGAAGGAGAGGTGCTCGAGTATGTAGTGGTCGTGAAATCGATGAGGAGGTTAATCGGAGTTGGTCTTAGAACCAGGTTGGAAACAATCGATTGGATGGCTAACGAGTCATCAAGTCGTAGGACACAGTAGGAACCGATATGATTGGAGAAACAAATCTTAGAAGTCAAAGACGATTGATCGATCGTGGAAGAGTTACCAATCGTAATCGGGGGATTGATGGATTGTGGTAGTAGAGATCAAATATTGACGGAGATTGGAGAATCAGGATCGACGGCAGAGGGATCGATCCTAGTTTTAATCAAATGTAGGTGTTGCTTCAATTCCATGGTCGGAACGAATCGAGACGGATTGATTGAACTGGGGCGGAAGGCTCAATTGAAGATCTCTATGGAGGGAAGATCCATGAGTGATTGTGTATTGATTGAGCGCGAGGATTAGCTCAAAGAGGAGAAGGGAATGGTTGGACAATGCTTGTTTGATATCACAGATGGGATAAAGAGTCATGCCTGTTTGATATCGCGGATGATGTGATTGGGGAATCAGAATCGATTCATCGAAGCTCGATCGTAGATTGTCTTAGATTCAATTGTGGAATGATATCAAAGAGAAGAAGAGATCGCATAATCAAATGTCGACGAAGGGGACAAAAGTAGAAATCGTGTGATTGTAGATCAGATTGTTGGATTGATTGCTCCAAGCCGTAGGATAGAATCGTACGGAGAGAATGGAAGAGCACAGCGACGTGAAGATGTTGGTAGTAGGGATTAAACAAAGAATCGAATCGTAATCGAAGCGATGGAGTAGAGTCATAGGAATTGATTAGGGACGAGACGGGTAAGAAGTGTTGGACTGGAGTTGTTGATCATTGAGGATCTCAACGGAGGGGAGAGCCGTGATTAAATCATGCCCCATGATTGGGGTGAAGACTTGTAAGTAGTCATGATGGATTCGAGCATCGATGGATATGAACATATTGAACTCTTGTAGATCGATTAGACGTGGTGCCGTAGAGACAAAAGGAATGTCTTTGAAGAGGAGAACGACGGATCAACTGTAGAATCACAAAGAGGCGTATTGATGTAGGGACGACGATGCTGGATATCAAGTCAACCAAAGGATTGTTGAAAGTCCAATCGGTATAGGTCATATGTAAATTAAGCGTTGCAGTGTATCTTTGTCATGATACTGGAACGTTCATTTATCATCATTGCAGCACTTTAAGTAAACTTCTTGAATTCGCTTGTGGTGGGGTTACATGAACCGGCTACACATCCCTTGATGCAACACGGAGTGAGGGAGTGTTGAATTATCAGTCGGTTCTTTGAGGTTGTTTTCAGTGGGATCCTTGTCGCGTGCGGGGAGCATAAGTAAATGTGCAGGGAGCATAAGTAAATTGGTGGAGGCTTATGAGGAAAACGCTGGAAGTTAAACACGTTCAGATTAAGCGTCATGCAGGTATCCAATGCACACCCCTTGATTTAGATGCACACCCCTTGATTCACAGTTATGGAATTGAATGCCATGGCTCAATCGAATTCCATGGTTATAAATTATAGAAAACGTAGGAGATTGTTGTGTAGTGAATTCGATTGACAGGAGGAAGAGAGATGGTCTAAGGCAACTAACTATGGATGGGGAAGTTGCGGTTGGTTGCAATTTTCAGTCAATAGTATCGTAGAACCAGTTTATTGACAAGATGTTAGCATACAAGTGATACATCTTGATCTTCAGGGCATCGCGATGTCGTTTGGTGATGCAGAAGACAGTTTGATTTGGATTTGAGTATATCGCGCAACAAAAATGAGATGGATATGTGTTGTGTTTTTCGAATGTGGGACTGGCGTTTGCATGGATAATGCATGCGTGATTTGCCTTGGGCAATGGGAGTTGCAGGGATGGCTTGAGAGGAACAGAAGCCGGTTTCAGCAAGCGATGGAACACCACAGTTTCACTCTGAGGATTAAATGTCCATCGAAAGTTGGCTGGGGCGCAAGGTGGAGCAGAATGGTGATCTGAACTGGGCAATGTAGATGTCGTTACAGGTACTAGTGCGGTTACAGTGGACTTGTTCTGACATTGGACAGGAGTTACAGTGGACTTGTCCTGACGTCGGATAGGAGGACTTGAGCTGGATCGGGCTCGGCGGAAGGAGACGGAGTCACTGTTGGGGGAGTAAGTCCATGTCCATTTGTAACTGGGAGGATGTGGTATAGTGGAGTTTGAAGGGGTTGCTACAGCATTGGAAGCAATCATCTTGGTAGTATCCGAAGGAATGGCCTTGCACGGGGAAGGAACAATTGCGTTGACAACACTGCCCCGTAAATGTGGCATCATGGAGTTGTTTGCTTGTGCATGAACTTGGATAGCCGGTTTGGCCGCGGATTCAATGGGCTTGACAGGAGGAATGCCCACACAGGAGGACGGGACGGGAATAGGAATGGCATACACTTCGTCGAAGAGTTGTGCCTTCCAGGTTGGTGTGAACCTCCATGAGGTGATGATGAGTTCGATGGTGATGGATGGTTTGGAGGAATAGACGCCGTCTTTGTGGTGTGCAAGTGCGTCCTTTGCCGCCTTTTCTAAGCCGGCAGGATCACATAGTGTCTTGGAGACTCCATTTGAGGCAATATAACAGATAGAACATCCAGATAGTAATTTGTTGATGTGTCTTTTCTGGAGTTCTGTTGAGCGGGGAAGACAGTAGGTGATAGATTTGGCAAGGCTGCCGTGGAGATTGGTCATCATGAAGGGGGCTAGAACCTTGGCGTCTGCATTCTCCACGAATAAGTCTTCCATGTCAATATCATCCATTATTATGGAGTAGAGGCCGTTCAATTGTGCATCATATGGGCTGTTGCCTTTGAATCAGAATAGTATGCCGTCAATAGCGGTCCAATCAAATTGGTCAACCATGCTTGCTTGTGGATTATCAAAGAACTATGTGTAGAAACAGTGGATACACCCCCTGATTCACAAGCAGGAGGGGAAGAAGGAAGGAAATAAAAGAGGAAGAATGAACCGGTCGTTGGTGGTGGCGTCATTGTCGTCGTCGTCGTCGTCGTCGTCGTCGTCGTCGGGAAGAATCAATGCAAAGGACGCGAGGCGAAGAATTAACCAAAAGACTGTCGAATATTCGAAGGAAGAACCGATGGAGGATGACAGGGCGGGCGACCGGGAGGACCAAAGGAATGACCAGTAACAGAAGGAATTAACTGAATAAGTATCGACCGTCGGAGAAGACTGTCGAATTGTCGGCGTTCTCTGGTTGACCGGAGAACGTCGTGTAATGGTTACGATGTAATAGTTGTGCTATTCACGAGAGCAAGCGGCGTTATGAATTGTAGTATTGATTTAACGTGGGTCCCAATCAAGGAGAGGGGGGGATCGAAGAAATGTTGTCGGTGGCTGTCGGAGGTGTGGAGAAGGAACCAAGAAACAGTTGGAACGGTGCGCGTGGGAATAATCCTGTGAAGGGACTGGAGTAATTAACCGGTGTTGTCGTCATTCACAGGTGCCTGGAATAACGTTTTCAGGAAGCGGGACCAAGGAAAAGACCGAGCGCGGGATAGCTGAGGAAGCAGTTAACCGGCGGAATGACCAAAGGAATGTGCGGAAGAAGGAACCAAGGAAAGGGCCGAAGGAACGTTCGTCGGAGAAACAATCAAGGGAGATTGGAAGGGAGATTGGTAGTGAGGCGCTCAATAGCGGGCTCACAACAATCTGAGGGAGATCTCAGGTTGGATCACAATTGCAGGGCGTTGCGCGGAGCAATTGGCGTAGGAGTTGTTTGGTAGTGTCAGAGAACGATCCAAAACGAAGGGCGCAATGTGAAGAAGTAATTGAAGGGTGACAGTTGGAGTGTCGATGCGAAAAGTTAATCAAAGAAATATCGACTGTCGGAGAAGACTGTCGAATATTCAAAGCGGATGAGATAATGAATGATTGGAAGGGAGTTGCTCAACAGCAGGCTCACAACAATCTGGATTAGATCTGAGGGAGATGGGAAGGGAGTCACTCAACAGCAGGCTCACAATGATCTCGATTAGATCTGAGTGATTCCTTTATTGGATGTTTGTTTGGGTAATCCGCGTCGGGAGGAGATAATCGTTGGCGTTATCAGTGATTGAAGCAACTATTGTAGGATGAGTTGCAGTCTGTTGTGGTTTGAAGTGGTGCTTAGCACAATCAAATGGGCGTCGATGGTCCTTTATGGGGATGATGGACGCGGAAGAAATAGAGGGTTGCAATTGGCGTGTCCGATGCAATGGGGTTTTATTGAAGACGGTAATTGTTATCTTGTAATCAAATCAGAGAACTGGGTGTGGATTACAACGTGGGCATGGCAAGTACACCCCCTGATTCACAAGCAGTAAAGGAGATGGAAAGAAGATCAGTAAACCGGATGTCAGGATAGATCGGAGGGAGATTGGAAGGGAGTCGCTCAACAGCAGGCTCGCGCAACAATCTCAGCGCTGGGGGGAAGGCCTATCGCTCAACAGCAATGTCCTCGGGCTGTAACCGGTCAGTGGAGGTGCTAATTGGGCGGAGATACTAGGCCCTTAAGGTATACGCTCAACAGCGCGAGTTATAAGGGCTCTATAACCTCTTGTTGCTCTAAAAATCGACCGAAAGGTATAGGATAATTGAAATTTAAAGAGATGTGAGCTCAAGCTGAGGAGGCTCTTAGTTTTGCTATGTTATTCTTGTAGTCGACCATTATCCCTGTGTTATTCGTGTTGTATGTAGGGATGTCTAAACCGGTCATAGATCATGTGCAATTCGTCATAAGACAGAGAACACATGATATGACCTAAATGTCTGGATACTTGAAGTCATTTTTATCTCTGGAAGAGTATAAGTAACTTTTCAAGTGTAGAATGGATATAACTCCAGTAGAATGTACGTAAGTACGGTACGTATATTTTTGACCGACAGCACAGCACCTATTTCTTGCTAGAAAGCAAGTCATGATGAACTTTGAGGCTGTTGGGGCCTAAAGACGCCGCTTGTAGGGTCGAATTCCCCATTCTTGTAGGGAAAAATTCCCCATTCTTGTACTAGGGACGAATCCCCCATTCTTGTAGGGATGCGGCTCCTCGGGCCCTCGTAAAAGGGAGGAGCATCCTATAAAACTCCCCCCCCCCCCCCCCCCCGATACTACTCGGAGTCGTTTGGTTGGCACGACTCATCCCCTCTTTAAAGAAAAATTCGAGGCGCGCGCCGAGAATTTTCCTTTAGAGAGGGGATGAGTCGTGCCAACCAAATCGGAGGAGGGGTAGTTACATATATTACTCGTAGTCGTGCGGTAGTTCGGTATTGGACGTACAGTATAGTACTTCGTATTTATTTGTCGCAATGAAGGGCGCTGTGGTATTCTCTAGGTTTCTTTTTTTCTCTAAATCAATTAGTACGAAGTATTTACGTTCCTGAATCCAAAATTTGCGAATCATTCTCTTCAACAATTCCACCATCGGACCACGGCAACTTACCGTAATCTTACCATAATTCCGGTACGAATAAAGATCTTCTTTCAGGGACCGGGATCCCAATTATGAGAAAGATCGCAATCTCGCATTTTTTCTGACGACGGATTGATAAACAACAGAAAAATATCTTGAAGTTAAACTGCTCTCTCTTGTCAAAGTTCTTACTTTAGGAGTGTACAAGAGCATTTTTCATCGCTGCATCTCTGTCGCTAATTTAGCGTTCCATAGTTCCGTCAGTAAATCAAGACCAAACGAGTAAGCAAACCATGAGTTCACTTGGGAAGGCCATGGCGTCGACGGTCCTCATACTTATACTTCTCGACCATGCACAACAATCCTTGGCATTGAGTATTCGACAGAAAGAGCGCGCCAACACCAGCAGCAGAAGAGGTTTTGTTGAGGGAATAGCCGCTGCTACGGCAACGGCTCTGATCCTTCCCGAACCAGCGCACGCCACTCGTGCAGTCGGAGGAGCGGAAATCGAGTGCCGCGCAGCAGGCAATTGTTTGGAAAAGTTTGAATTGGATGGAGCTCTGGGTTGGAATTGGGGTGCGAAAGACCGTTGCGATGCTACCGATCCAAACTGTGGGTCAGATGGCAAACTGAGAGACGCGCCTTTGGTCGGAGAGAAAGTTCCAGATGCAATGGGGTATGCAATTACGCATGTCGTTCAGATTTCGCTTGCCATTGGTCGTTCGAACGAAGACTGTATCATCCGCATGGGCTTGTATGGAAATGATGTCCCTGCGAGCGTGGAGGAATTTCTCAAAGTAGTGAGTCCCACCGGATTGAAGACAACCAGTGACTTGGTTTTTGAAAATGGCATGGGTGTCGCTGCTATACCGGTCAGTTTGACGCGAGGAGGAATTTTGGGCCAGATTGTCCCAGGTCAACGATTAGAGTTTGGAATTCCATTGCAATCGGCTGCTTATGCTCGATCCAAAGGAATGTCAAACGCGGGTGACAACTTTGTCCCGCAGCCACGACCAAAAGAACTGAAAGACGTTCCTGCTCTTCGTAATCACGATGCGGCAGGGCTCGTTTCGATTGCTGCAAAAGGAATCGGTTATGGGGGAACGGGTTTTGAATCGGATGATGAATGTTTCGAGTCTTCCTTTCAAATCACTGCGTCGGCCAACCCTAGTATGGACAGAGAAAACCGACGAGTCATCGGCCAACTTTTGGACGACGAGTCTATGACAAATCTAACAAGACTGGCTTCTCTGCCAACCAAGAAAGGCTTTCGAGGGGTGATCCCAGGACAAAATTCGGGACCTCCACTGATAAAGGTCGTCATAGCAGATGTCCAAGTCGGAACGGTCAAGTCCCAACTGTCTTAGGACTCCTCTACGGAAAGCTAATTAATTTTTGCGGAAGAATTTTGCACCAGTAAACTTAGTGCTACTGTCATACCAATTGCCATTAACTACACGTACCGATGTGACAGAGCATTTAACAATCGTACTATCCTTAACCTCAATCTCATACATGTACGAAACATGTTAATATTGAACAGACTTTGTCCAGGTATCTGAAACCGACAGCGTTCATCCAGAAATCAGTGTTTTGTAACATAAATCGTTCTCTTAGGGAAAACCTCCATCGTAGGTCAAAAATGTCGCCTTAACAGACCACAATATAGAGTCGGCAACCGGGTCGGTCGGTCGGCTCACAGCGTATCGATCAAAATTTTGCAGGTGAAAATTCATTTGATCGAGGCTGTTTGATGTTGTTGAATCAATCAGCTCCGATTTCACAAAATTGATTATTCACCCTTCATGTCGTTGTCTATCTTTTTTGCTTTTTCCAACATGGAAGGAATGAAGCCATCAATGATTCTCGAGTCCTCGCCCAGTTCATGTATAGGTCGAAAGGCGGGAAAGCGTTCGAGCAACTCATCAAGTCCGTTGCCTCCCTGCTTGAGGTCATTGTTTTCTCCCAGTTCTACCGTCACTTTGTACCTCATAGCCAAGCCAAGAGCAATCATCGCATTGGTAGTATCTACAGACACAAGCGAAATTCCATTCCCATCAATGACCGACACCTCCAAACGAAAGAGCGGCGGGGGCAGCGAAACCGACGGAGTGTTGGATATCCGCAACAATTCCAAAATGGAGGAGAAGGCATCTCGGTTGACATCACCGTTTGCATCCGCAAACCGTTGCATCGCTTCCAGTACACAATCAGTCGTAGTCTCTTGTAACCCGGGCAAGGTTTTTACCGCCTTTTCAACTTTTGGAAGAGCATCTAAGATAGCTTGCTCTCGATCCGGAGTCGTTTCAACGATTTCTTGCGTCTCCTCCTCGATCTTCACTTTCGCATCCCCTTTTGAATCGGGATTGGGTATCGCCATGATATTAGTCAAGGAAAGTCTTGTGGGAAGCGAGTCCCTGTCCTTTAGAGTGCCGGTGATTGTGTCTTCTTCCTCGGCGTTGTGCTCTGCGACCAATTTGGCGAGTGAGTCGGGCGGTAGAACAGCCGTCCCCAAATCCAACCCCCCCGCCAATTGTACACAAGTCAAAGCTTCTGCGGATTTCGGTCGATCCGTGTCGACCGGAGAAATCACGACGGGCATCCAGTATTGCTTGGTGCCATCTTGGCAGTCGTTGTCCTTGCTTCCACTTACTTTGTCCGCCACGAGTAAGCACACAAATCCAAGCTCGGAATCTATTGAAAATCCTGCAATACCTGGTTTGAGATCGATTCCGTTTTTGTAACTTTCCGCATCGAAGTCTTCCGATGGTATGCCTTCCATCGCATCATCCAACCAACTCGGTTTTTCCCTGCACGAGGTCAATGATTTTGAATTCAGGTTGGAAAACGATGACGGTTGCTTCATCCGTGATGAACATTTGTTTTCGTTGGCAGATCCAATCGTCGTCAAGGTGAAACTCGTGAACCCCATCGTAGAATCCAGACAAAGCAACGAAAGAACGCAAGTGATCAGCTTTTCGATCCTGGCTGTCTCCATTGTAGAATATTTTCAATTTTACGTTATCGAGAATACGAAAAACGAACGCTGTGACCGAAACAGGGTATTTTAAACTATGTCTTCCAATGGAATTTCAGTAAGGATGTCGTGCAATAGAGAGAGGAGAGAACGGATTAGGGCCAGGAAAAGAGGACAGGACAGGACAGATGTACCGGTTCTCGTTCTTAACCAGGTATGAATAGTATGCAAAAAACTCGGTGCCATCGAGAATTTCAAATTTTCTTGATTAAAAATCAGAAAATTCTTGTGCGCAATCTTTTTTATCAACTGGTAGCTTCAAGTGGCTTCAAAAAGCTCGGGGAGAAAATACTTCATGCATTGATTGGTTTCTTTCTTTCTTTCTTCTTCCAATTACTGACAACACTGTGTGTGACAGGGCTAGAGCCTCAGAATGGGTTTTTAAAATGTTTGGGAGCCTCGGGGTGGGGCACAAATTTGGCTATTAGTGCTACTGGGTCTTCTTGTTATCGGGTCTTTTCTATGATCTACTGCTGATATTTGAATGAGCCTTGGGATCGGTTCCTTTCCTATGTAAACATAACTGTCTTTAGTTGATCATTATATCTATATTCAATTCCATATGCATGTCAATACTGTATATTCCCCGTACCTTTGGCGGTCATTTTTCTGACCCAAAAATAACGCTCCGATTGTCATTCTTCCATTTATTTTCCTTATTTTGATTTCATTTATCCCCCCAAATATTTCCAAAAATGATACTTCATGACAACACGTATGATCACTTTCTTTACCTCTCATTGTGTTGCAGCGCTCACTTCCTACCCAAACATTCCTCTTTCTTTGTGTTTTACCATGCAATCTTCCAAACGCAATGACTCCAGTATGCCCCTCCTTATGATATTCTCCGTGTATTTGTTTTCAGTTATACTTCTTACTATCTTGCCCACATGTGACTTACTCAATTTCTCATTTTCATTCTCTGCACAGATTGGCTGTTTGTCCTCAACAAACACCATTTACATTGCTCCGTTTCAGAATCATTTTATATTGTCGGACACAGTTCCAACACATCCTCCCCCTCACTTTATGTCATTGGTTCTTCGGGCAATGTCTATACCATAATTTTTATGCGCAAAACTATTGCCTGTTCATGTCCTGATACCCATTCAGTATGCAAAGACATATTGTTCCTACTCACCAATCTACGTCCGATAACTGTCACGCGACCCAACGCAACCCCTCGCAAGCCCTATTTTCAGAAAATTGACCCTTCCTTTGTTATGTGCAAGGGCATTTTTTTTAATTCACAATTTTTGTGGTGAAGAGTTTTGACCCCCCACAGGTTGCGACCAAAACTCTCCCGATGACTCAAAATGTCCATTGATCTTTCAATTTTGACTATATTGATTTAAAAAATCTATTTCTCGCTACCAAACTTTTTAACCTTAACCCAAGATATGAAATAAAACTATTTTAAGAAGTATTTATTTGCTCCGTTGTTGCGTTCCACACTGTGTACAAAATACCACAATAAATACACAGTACAAAAACCATGTACAAGTCTACAGGTAATGAACATGTGTGTGCTCCGTACACTGATATCTCTTCAAAAACAGAACAAGTGAAAAGACCCTGCAAACACAGCAGAAAAATCCTCAAAGACATTATTTATTTTTGATAGGAATTCCGATCATTGAAATTACCGATGTCATTAACTTCCATTTTGACAACCCTGCAACAACCCTTCTGTTTCTCCTTCACTAGAACAGACCATGAAGGTTCACCACCATACAAATAGTACAAAATGACACCAACTCAAATACCTACACGTTACTCTACTTCATTTTTGATGGGGAAGGGTATTCAAACGGCAAAGACAACAACCACTATGGGCCCTACTCTGACCCATTTCTTTCCCCTTGGATGAAGGAGAGAATGGAGGCAGACATGTACGACCCCTAGCAGGTTTGAACGCCAGCATGTTACTCTACTGATTTGCTGACCGGGAATGGCAATTGAAGGGCAATCCAACGGCAAATTACGAAGATACAACGAACAACATTTCCATTTTGACAACCATTCTATTTCTCCTACCGTAGAACAGACCATAAGGGCTCACCACGGTACGAATAGTACAAAATGACACCAACTCAAATACCTACACGTTACTCTACTTCAATTTTTATTGGGAAGGGTATTCAATGGCGAATAAGGCAAATCTGAATGACAAAGATACAAAAAAACAAGCCAACGACAAAAACAACAATGACCCTGCTCCGGCCCATATCTTTACCCTTGGATATAGGAGACAATGGAGGCAGACATGTACAAACCCTACCAGATTTGAACGCCAGCATGTTACTCTACTAATTTTTTGACAGGGAATGGCAATCCAATGGCAATTGGACGGCAATCAAGCGCCGTTTTGAGCGCTGTTTTGAGCGCCGTTTCGAGCAGCGTTTCGAGCAGCGTTTTGAGCAGCGTTTCGAGCAGCCAGCAGCCAGCAGTGGCGTTTTGGACCGGCATTTCGGATCGGCGCTTTGGAGGAGCAGCAGGAAGCCAACAGCCAGCAGCGGCGTTTTGGACCAGCGTTTCGAGCAGTAGGAAGCCAGCAGCGAGCAGTGGCGTTTCAAGCGGCATTCTGGAGCAGCAGGAAGCCAGCAGCCAGCAGCCAGCAGCCAGCAGCCAGCAGCCAGCAGCCAGCAGCCAGCAGCCAGCAGCCAGCAGCCAGCAGCCAGCAGCCAGCAGCCAGCAGCCAGCAGCCAGCAGCCAGCAGCCAGCAGCCAGCAGCCAGCAGCCAGCAGCCAGCAGCCAGCAGCCAGCAGCCAGCAGCCAGCAGCCAGCAGCCAGCAGCCAGCAGCCAGCAGCCAGCAGCCAGCAGCCAGCAGCCAGCAGCCAGCAGCCAGCAGCCAGCAGCCAGCAGCCAGCAGCCAGCAGCCAGCAGCCAGCAGCCAGCAGCCAGCAGCCAGCAGCCAGCAGCCAGCAGCCAGCAGCCAGCAGCCAGCAGCCAGCAGCCAGCAGCCAGCAGCCAGCAGCCAGCAGCCAGCAGCCAGCAGCCAGCAGCCAGCAGCCAGCAGCCAGCAGCCAGCAGCCAGCAGCCAGCAGCGGCGTTTTGGAGGAGCAGCAGGAAGCCAGCAGCCAGCAGCAGTGTTTCAACCGGCGTTTTGGACCGGCGTTTCAAACAGCAGGAAGCCAGCAGCAAGCAGCAGCGTTTGGAGCGGCAATAGCAACTAGCGACAGCAACACCAATAGCAACAAGCGAGAGCAACAGCAATAGTGACTAGCGAGAGCAATAGCAACTAGCAAAAGCAACAGCAATAGCGACTAGCGAGAGCAACAGCAATAGCAACTAGCAAGAGGAACAGCAATAGCGACTAGCAAGAGGAACAGCAAGTGTAACAGCAAGAGAGTGAATTGTATTGCCCCCCAAACCCACCATCCGATCAATCAAATTGAACCCCCATACCAAATCCAATTGATTGAATCAAGTCCACCATCAAGTCCGCCATCTAATCCATCCAACACCCACACCAACATCATCGTGTTGCCTTCAATTTGTTGTTGCGGACAAAGTACACCGTTGCTGTCCTTTCCACCGCCGCCTTGTTGCTCCCTTGTACTGTTTGTTTTGTTGGCTCCTCATTGTCGTCCCTGAAATAGTAAGAAGAAATGCCAAAGTTAGAAAATACATCATCTGTAATTCGGTTGGCAGAGCATGATCATTGTTTATCTATCTCACGTTGTTCACCAATGCCCTTTAGCTGTTGAATTGTTGTTGTCGATACGTTGTTCCAACAATCGTTGTTCCGACAATCGTCCCAATGAAATTGTTGTTGTTGCTGCTGCCGTAGATTTGAAGAAATCTTCCTCCTATGTCACGAACAACTGGATCTTGATCCTGTTGATATATAGGCAATGGATGCAGATTTCTTGCTTTCAAGATGTATATGTAAGGCTGCAGTCCAAACAATATCTATCCAGCAATTCCTCTATCGTCCAATGCCGTCCAATTCTTTTTCCAGCCAAGGCAGTTATTTTGGACTAAAACATCTTGAGCCTGAATTCCCTGCCTACTAGTGATCATTGCTGATCAGTTCAGTGGGATCCTGTGTTCTCAGACGGAGTGCTTTATCGTACAAGTACAGTAAAGCAACTCTGCTCAAGATAAGTTCGGTAAGATTATGAAGGCAAAGAGTACTTTTTGCCGGTGGAAAAAAAAATCACACTGTAAAACCACACTGTAAACCACACTGTAAAATTACTGCAAAATCACACTGTAAAATCACTTTTTGCTGTGTGTGTGTGAGAGAGAGAGAGAGTTTTTTTTGTTGTCGTACGAAATTACTTTTCGCTGTGTGTGTGTGTGTGTGTGTGCTCGAAAAAAAAAATTGATACTTAACCTGTGAGATCTAATGCAGTAAATATAGAACAATGAAGAATAATTTGATTTTCTTAATTAAAATAAGAAGGTTAAGTAAATAAATTGCGCGTCGCGCGCGTTTTGAATATAGAATAATAAAGAATAAGCGTGTGACGCGCTCAATATAGCCCTTACTTTTTAGTTAATGTTCTCAACCTGTGATACAGTGAGATCTTTCATGTACCGGTGATAGTGAGATTTTTCATGTACCGGTGCTGGTACAGGACGGTGATCTTACTGGTAATGAATTTGCGTAGAATTCTACAGCAGACAGTAGCTTTCTACACAATTTTCTTACTAGATAATTTCTGGTAATGAATTTGCGTAGATTTCTACGAAAGTAGCTTTGTACACCATTTTTGTACTAGATAATTTCTGGTAACGCATTTGTGTAGCATTCTACAACAGTAGCCTTTTACACCATTTTCGTACTAGATAATTTCTGGTATTGGACTTGTGTAGCTTTCTACACAATTTTTCTACTAGATAATTTCTGGTAACGCATTTGTGTAGTATCCTACGACAGTAGCTTTCTACACCATTTTCGTACTAGATAAATTCTGGTATTGAATTTGCGTATATTTCTACTATAGTAGCTTTCTACACAATTTTCGTACTAGATAATTTCTGGTATTGAATTTGCGTATCTTTCTACGACAGTAGCTTTGTACACCATTTTTGTACTGGATAATTTCTGGTATTGAATATGCGTAGCATTCTACAACAGTAGCCTTCTACACCATTTTCGTACTAGATAATTTCTGGTATTGGACTTGCGTAGCTTTCTACAACAGAAGCTTTCTACACAATTTTTGTACTAGATAATTTCTGGTAATGCATTTGTGTAGCATCCTATGACAGTAGCTTTCTACACCATTTTTGTACCAGATAAATTCTGGTATTGAATTTGCGTAGATTTCTGCTATAGTAGCTTTCTACACGATTTTCGTACTAGATAATTTCTGGTATTGAATTTGCGTATCCTTTCTACTACAGTAGCTTTCTAGACCATTTTCGTACTAGATAATTTCTGGTATTGAATTTGCGTATCTTTCTACTACAGTAGCTTTCTAGACCATTTTCGTACTAGATAATTTCTGGTAACGCATTTGCGTAGCATTCTACAACAGTAACTTTCTACACCATTTTCGTACTAGATAATTTCTAGTAACGCATTTCCGTAGCATTCTACTACCGTAGCTTTCTACACAATTTTTCTACTAGATAATTTCTGGTAACGAATTTGCATAGATATCTACAGCAGTAGCTTTCTACACCGTTTTCATACTAGATAATTTCTGGTAACGAATTTGCGTAGAAATCTACAGCAGTACCTTCCTCGGACGCTACACAATTTTTTTACTAGATAATTTCTGGTAACGACTTTGTGTAGATATCTACAGCAGTAGCTTTCTACACCGTTTTTGTACTAGATAATTTCTGGTAACAAATTTGAGTAGATATCTACAGCAGTACCTTCCTACACGATTTCACCACCGTTATCCCTTTTTTCCTTTTTTTGGAACGGCGTTCCAAAAAATGCTCTTTTCGTAGATATGGTGTGTCCGGGAGTATTATGATAGTAGTAGTAATGTAGGTATGATACTAAGAATGACTTCTGTTGGGGTGGTGAAATGTTTTTTTGTACAATTAATGTCAACAATCATGGAACGGCGTTTCAGAATTCTCTAACCGGAACGGCGTTTCAGGCTCTAATCTGCAATTAGGAAAAAAAATCAGATACTTTTGGTGATTAGTCCATGAATATTGTTCCTGTTATGGATAAGTTGAATAATGAAAGAAACAGAAGTGAGTTATCTGTAATAGTTAGTGTGTCACCACCTACATCCGAGAACTGTTTCTCTACCCCCCGCGGGCTATCGCGCGGTATTTTTGAAATTCTCGACCCTAGTTTTAAAATGTCCTATCTTTTTAGGTCGCATGTCTACTAAAAAACCTCGCGCGTCGCACACCTTAACTTTTGAGACAATATCTCGTCACTCCTCAAATAAAATAACTATTTTTGGGTTAAGGATATCATATTCTTTTCATGACAAGCACTATTTTGTGTAAAACTTATGCACGAATGACTATTTTCATCTTCTCAACTTTTCTGTTGACTGTACTGTGCACTACTAGACATATTGTACGAGGAATGTTGCAATCATCACTAAGTAGTAATGCATTTACTTTACGGACCATTTTTGCAAACGAAGTATGGTAGTAAGGAAATCTACCGAACAAGAAAACACATCACACACAAAATAATACATGTAATTTTTTCCTTTCAACGATTCATCTTTTTGACCTCTGTCCTTTTGACCCATTCTACTGATATTTTCCTTCAAACAACTCAGCAACATCATGCCTCCTGTTATCAAAACCCCTCTTCTATTCTACTGCCGTGGTTGCTGGGATAAGAAAGGGAAAAAATCCAAGAGTTTTAAAGGATACAAATCTGGGTCAAAAGAGTGCAATACCTTGAAATATGTCTCGTACAGCTATTAAATTAGTGCTTTGCAGGGGCCCTGTGGAGTTGTTGCGTACGTAGTTATTGTATGTATTGTAAGTATGTGTCAGTAAAGTTATGGTAAGAAGTTCTACGATTAAAATATAACTCAGTCACGAACCCAAAAATCCACTAGGTTTGAGCACTGTGCAAATCCTGCAAGTCCACGACCAAAATAAAACTCAGTCATCAATTCATCAAAAACCAACCAGATTTTAGCACAGTGCAAATCCTGCCAATTCCCGACTAAAATATAACTCAGTCATCAACCCAAAAACCCACCAGATTTGAACACAGTGCAAATCTTTCCAGTCCCTAATCAAAATATAACTCAGTCATCAACCCAAAAACCAACCAGATTTTAGCACAGTGCAAATCCTACCAATCCCCAACTAAAATATAACTCAGTCATCAACCCAAAAACCAACCAGATTTGAACACAGTGCAAATCTTTCCAGTCCCTAACCAAAATATAATTAAATCATCAACCCTAAAACCCACCAGATTTAGACACAGTGCAAATCTTTCCAGTCCCTAACCAAAATATACCTCAGTCATCAATTCAAAAACCAACCAGATTTTAGCACATTCCAAATCCTGCCAATCCCCGACTAAAATATAACTCAGTCATCAACACAAAAACCATCCAGATTTGAACACAATGCAAATCTTTCCAGTCCCTAACCAAAATATAATGACGTCAACCCAAAAACCCACCAGATTTAGACACAGTGCAAATCTTTCCAGTCCGTAACCAAAATATAACTCAGTCATCAATTCATCAAAAACCAACCAGATTTTAGCACAGTGCAAATCCTGCCAATCCCCGACTAAAATATAACTCAGTCATCAACCCAAAAACCAACCAGATTTGAACACAGTGCAAATCCTGCCAATACCCGACTAAAATATAACTCAGTCATCAACCCAAAAACCAACCTGATTTGAACACAGTGCAAATCTTTTCAGTCCCGAACCAAAATATAATTCAGTCATCAATTCAAAAACCAACCAGATTTTAGCACAATGCAAATCCTGCCAATTCCCGATTAAAATATAACTCAGTCATCAACCCAAAAACCAACCTAATTTGAACACAGTGCAAATCTTTTCAGTCCCTAACCAAAATATAATTCAGTCATCAATTCAAAACCCAACCAGATTTTAGCACAGTGCAAATCCTGCCAATTCCCGACTGAAATATAACTCAGTCAATAACCCAAAAACCCACCAGATTTTAGCATTGTGCAAATCCTGCCAATCCCCGACTAAAATATAACGCAGTCATCAACCCAAAAACCAACCTGATTTGAACACAGTGCAAATCCTGCCAATTCCCGAATAAAATATAACTCAGTCAATAACCCAAAAACCCACCAGATTTTAGCACAGTTCAAATCTTGCCAATCCCCGACTAAAATATAACTCAGTCATCAACCCAAAAACCAACCTGATTTGAACACAGTGCAAATCCTGCCAATTCCCGACTAAAATATAACTCAGTCATCAACCCAAAAACCAACATGATTTGAACACAGTGCAAATCTTTTAAGTCCCTAACTAAAATATAATTAAGTCGTCAACCCTAAAACCCACCAGATTTAGACACAGTGCAAATCTTTCCAGTCCCTAACCAAAATATAACTCAGTCATCAATTAAAAAACCAACCAGATTTAAACACAGTGCAAATCTTTTCAGTCCCGAACCAAAATATAATTAAATCGTCAACCCTAAAACCCACCAGATTTAGACACAGTGCAAATCTTTCCAGTCCCTGACCAAATTATAACTCAGTCAATAACCCAAAAACCCACCAGATTTTAGCATTGTGCAAATCCTGCCAATCCCCGACTAAAATATAAAGCAGTCATCAACCCAAAAACCAACCAGATTTGAACACAGTGCAAATCCTGCCAATTCCCGACTAAAATATAACTCAGTCATCAACCCAAAAACCCACCAGATTTTAGCACAGTGCAAATCCTGCCAATCCCCGACTAAAATATAACTCAGTCATGAACCCAAAACACAACCAGATTTGAACACAGTGCAAATCTTTTCAGTCCCTAACCAAAATATAATTAAATCGTCAACCCTAAAACCCACCAGATTTAGACACAATGCAAATCTTTCCAGTCCCTAAGCAAAATATAAGTCAGTCATCAACCCAAAAACCAACCAGATTTTAGCACAGTGCAAATACCGCCAGTCCCTAACCAAAATATAATTCAGTCATCAACCCAAAAACCAACCAGATTTGAGCATAGTGCAAATCCTGCCAGTCTCAGACCAAAATATAATTAAATCGTCTACCCAAAAACCAACCAGATTTGAGCATAGTGCAAATCCTGCCAGTGTACGAGCTACTGCTAAGTACGAGCTATCGTATTCACAGTTCAACAACGACCACAATCGTATCAGAGTAATTAAGTCCAGCTCATTTATGTAGAAATTGTACCAATTCAAAAAAGTCTGATTGTATTATTTCTCAACGGCAACGACAGAAGACCAAAGAAACGGATGACGATGTCGATCGGTCAGCCAGAATACATACACAACACCTACCAGAACTGAGTAGGAAGTGTAATCGGGCATACGGAAATTGCCGGCAGAAGCAAGCAAGCGGACCGACTATCACAAGTTTTTCAGTTCCGACGACGCTGTGTACAAATCCTACTATCCACCACAAGTCCGATTGGAAATACTATCGAACCTCGGTCAAGCGAGCAATCGCAACGAGCAATTGAAACAGGATCTCTTGCAGCGCGAGTCCATTGACCGACTGTCGCAAGTTTTTCTTTTCTGACGTCACTGTGTACAAATCCTACCATAAACAACAAGTTGGATTGGAACTACTATCGAACTTCCGTCAAGGGATTTTTTATTAATCAAGCAATAGCAACAGAGACTTCTCGCAGCGCAATTCTTGCAGCGCAAGTCCATTGACCGACTGTCGCAAGTTTTTCTTTTCTGACGTCACTGTGTACAAATCCTACCATTAACGAGAAGTTGGATTGGAAATACTATCGAACTTCGGTCAAGTGAGCAATCGGAACGAGCAATCGAAACAGAGATCTCTTGCAGCGCAATTCTTGCAGCGCAAGTCCATTGACCGACTGTCGCTAGTTTTTCTTTTCCGACGTCGCTGTGTACAAATCCTACCATTAACAAGAAGTTGGATTGGAAATTCTATCGAACTTCGGTCAAGCGAGCAATCGTAACAAGCAATAAAAACAGAGATCTCTTCCAGCGCGACGAGTCCATTGACCGACTGTCGCAAGTTTTTCTTTTCCCACGTCGCTGTGTACAAATCCTACCATTAACAAGAAGTTGGATTGGAAATTCTATCGAACTTCGGTCAAGCGAGCAATCGGAACGAGCAATTGAAACAGGATCTCTTGCAGCGCGAGTCCATTGACCGACTGTCGCAAGTTTTTCTTTTCCGACGTCGCTGTGTACAAATCCTACCATTAACAAGAAGTTGGATTGGAAATTCTATCGAACGTCAAGCGAGCAATCGTAACAAGCAATAAAAACAGAGACTTCTTGCAGCGCGAGTCCATTGACCGACTGTCGCTAGTTTTTCTTTTCCGACGTCGCTGTGTACAAATCCTACCATTAACAAGAAGTTGGATTGGAAATTCTATCGAACTTCGGTCAAGCGAGCAATCGTAACGAGCAATCGAAACAGAGATCTCTTCCAGCGCGACGAGTCCATTGACCGACTGTCGCTAGTTTTTCTTTTCTGACGTTGCTGTGTACAAATCCTACCATTAACGAGAAGTTGGATTGGAAATTCTATCGAACTTCGGTCAAGCGAGCAATCGTAACAAGCAATAAAAACAGAGACTTCTTGCAGCGCGAGTCCATTGACCGACTGTCGCAAGTTTTTCTTTTCCGACGTCGCTGTGTACAAATCCTACCATTAACAAGAAGTTGGATTGGAAATTCTATCGAACTTCGGTTAAGCGAGCAATCCGAACGGAACGAGCAATCAAAACAGGATCTCTTGCAGCGCGAGTCCATTGACCAACTGTCGCAAGTTTTTCTTTTCCGACATCGCTGTGTACAAATCCTACCATTAAGAAGAAGTTGGATTGGAAATTCTATCGAACTTCGGTCAAGCGAGCAATCGTAACGAGCAATCGAAACAGAGATCTCTTCCAGCGCGACGAGTCCATTGACCGACTGTCGCTAGTTTTTCTTTTCCGACGTTGCTGTGTACAAATCCTACCATTAACGAGAAGTTGGATTGGAAATTCTATCGAACTTCGGTCAAGCGAGCAATCGTAACAAGCAATAAAAACAGAGACTTCTTGCAGCGCGAGTCCATTGACCGACTGTCGCAAGTTTTTCTTTTCCGACGTCGCTGTGTACAAATCCTACCATTAACAAGAAGTTGGATTGGAAATTCTATCGAACTTCGGTTAAGCGAGCAATCCGAACAGAACGAGCAATCAAAACAGGATCTCTTGCAGCGCGAGTCCATTGACCAACTGTCGCAAGTTTTTCTTTTCCGACGTTGCTGTGTACAAATCCTACCATTAACGAGAAGTTGGATTGGAAATTCTATCGAACTTCGGTCAAGCGAGCAATCGTAACAAGCAATAAAAACAGAGACTTCTTGCAGCGCGAGTCCATTGACCGACTGTCGCAAGTTTTTCTTTTCCGACGTCGCTGTGTACAAATCCTACCATTAACAAGAAGTTGGATTGGAAATTCTATCGAACTTCGGTTAAGCGAGCAATCCGAACGGAACGAGCAATCAAAACAGGATCTCTTGCAGCGCGAGTCCATTGACCAACTGTCGCAAGTTTTTCTTTTCCGACGTCGCTGTGTACAAATCCTACCATTAACAAGAAGTTGGATTGGAAATACTATCGAAACAGAGACTTCTTGCAGCGCGAGTCCATTGACCAACTGTCGCAAGTTTTTCTTTTCCGACGTTGCTGTGTACAAATCCTACCATTAACGAGAAGTTGGATTGGAAATTCTATCGAACTTCGGTCAAGCGAGCAATCGTAACAAGCAATAAAAACAGAGACTTCTTGCAGCGCGAGTCCATTGACCGACTGTCGCAAGTTTTTCTTTTCCGACGTCGCTGTGTACAAATCCTACCATTAACAAGAAGTTGGATTGGAAATTCTATCGAACTTCGGTTAAGCGAGCAATCCGAACAGAACGAGCAATCAAAACAGGATCTCTTGCAGCGGGAGTCCATTGACCAACTGTCGCAAGTTTTTCTTTTCCGACGTTGCTGTGTACAAATCCTACCATTAACGAGAAGTTGGATTGGAAATTCTATCGAACTTCGGTCAAGCGAGCAATCGTAACAAGCAATAAAAACAGAGACTTCTTGCAGCGCGAGTCCATTGGTGCAAGCGAGGATACACTTCTGATACCAGGTACAGTTTTTGAATTTTGTGAAGTGCATTGGGTTGTAGCATGGAAGTAGTAGTGTTCTTGGAGAATGCAAATTTGCAGACAAATCAACAGCCATAGTAAGATGTCATTACCATCCTTCACCTTCTTCAAGGGGAGGATAGAATGTCGCTTTTTGGAGACAAAGCCCACTTGTACATTGTGCGTGCGAAAATCTGCTTTGCAGATCGTTTCACAGTGGTGTACTTTAAGGTGCTGAGGCTTTCTCCATAAGTATAATCTGAAATGGTACTGTTGTCTTGCAATGATGAATTCAATCTTGAATTTTAAGCTTGTTGCATTACAAGTGGCATTAATTACAGTTTGCTGAATAATACATGGTGTGCACACTTGACTATAGTCTTGTGGGTAAGACACATCCTCTGTCAG
Organism: Pseudo-nitzschia multiseries; assembly: GCA_037355745.1. NCBI lineage: Eukaryota > Bacillariophyta > Bacillariophyceae > Bacillariales > Bacillariaceae > Pseudo-nitzschia > Pseudo-nitzschia multiseries. The sequence continues at coordinate 9,921,740 of CM074785.1, read as the reverse complement.
CAATTATGTATTCTTGATGTCATTGGAATAATATGAGCTTACACTCAAGCATTGTTTTCCTCAAGCCAACTCTTTGGAATCTGAATGGTGAAAAACAATGATTAACTGTTTTCAGTGTCTCTAATTTTTGTTTGTTTGTTGAAATCTCATATTGGCAACCAACGTTTCAACCAACCAGCATTCAACCGGTGTCTTCATCATCATGAGTGAGAAAGCAAAAAAGTTGGAAATCAAGAAAGTGTTGGGTCTGGAAGAGATTGTTGTTCCTTTGTTGTACATGAATGAAACAATAAGCAAGGAGAAGTCATTTGAAATGTTGAACACAGCCAAACCAAGTGCTGCAAAAGGAAATCATTATGTTTCAGGACTGGTGTACTCTACACATCAAATGCCAACACCAAACACCAACAATGGATGGACTTATGTTGTCAGACGTCCGACAAAAAAGGAACGATTGAATAGGATGGCAAAATACTCTCATGTTATCTCAACACCAGTACAAAAACAAGAGTACAACTTTGCTAACGGGAAAATCTATGTTGACTATCTAAAGACTAATCTGTCAGATGACATTAAGAACAACCTATCAAAAATTTTCAACTCACATACAGAAGTTAGAACGAAATTGGGTGAGACAGGAAAAATGGTAGCTTTTGGTTCAAGATTTGATTGTGTCTCAGCTTCAACAACTTATTATGGGGCTAAACATGAAGATTTGGCCAGCGTTCAAAGCACTGTGAGGAATTTCATTGTTCCTTTCCATGATGTGTTGGAACAAAGTATGTGCAATGAATTGCTTCAGCCTGTGATGAAGCACTTAAAAAGGAAAGAAAATACTCTTTGTTTCCAAAAGAAATCATATTTGCCAACATTTGCTTGTGCAATGAATTTGACCAATGCTATTCACACTGATAAGCAAGACACTACACGTTCATTTGCTTTGTTCCTTTCAAGCAATCCTAAACAACCCTTGCCAACAACATGGTTTCTTTTTCCTTTTTTTGGTCTGTCAATTGAGTTAAAGGGTACAGTGCTAATAACTTGGGAAGCTTTTTCTATGCCTCATGCGTCATGTACAGTTTTGGCTACATCTGAGAATAAATTCTCTAGCCAGCATGAAGCTTCTGTTGTTTCGGCTGTTGGTTTTGGCAATAGGCGGGTTCAAGGTGCAATTTCAATGAAGATGAGTTTAGAAAAAAAAGGGCGCAACAAAAACATTGAAGTTGGGGACAAAGTTAATGTGAGTTTGTCATTTCAAAAACTATCAGAAATGAAGAGTTCAACAACAGGTTCGAGGTATCAATGGTGTTCCAGCAAAGATTGCAGTACCAATGTTAGGCCTAAAAAGAGGAGCCATAGAATTGCTATTGTGCAGTCCCTGTGTGCTGAAGAACAATCAGTTAGAGTGAAGTTCTGCGGAAAATTGCACAACACATTGGGAATTCAAGAGGTTCCAATGTATGATGTTAGTTTACGAATGAAATGTAATAAAATTAATTAATATTTTATACCCATATTATCTTGCAATAACTCAGTCATCAACCCAAAAACCCACCAGATTTGAGCACAGTGCAAATCCTGCCAATCCCCAACCAAAATAGAGTTAGATATTATGTATCCAGTTCAGACAGCGATAGTTCTGACAGCAGTTCCGATTGAGTAGCAAGGGTGAATGTAACGTTTAACTTTAAATTATTGTTTAATATTACTATAGAGGGTTAGCTCTAAGTACAGTTTTGCGAGATACATATGCGCTCATAATATAACAGCCTTCGTATTTCGGATTCGAACAGCTATGTAATACTAATGGGTTGAACAATAGAGTATCGCCTGACCTCAATGGCACTTTCACTCCATACCTGGGGAAGACAAAGTAATAAATCACCTCTTCATCACTTACATGTTTTGGAGCAATAACTGTCAGCCTTGTATAGAACATGTCGGCATCTGTATGGCATTTTGAGTGATAATCCTTTCCAATAGCAAAGGCCGTTGCGTGATGGCCGATTGCATTTAATGTTGTACGATTAACAACCTCATTCATCACAGTCGTTTCAAGGTTGACAAATTTGGACATTGGAGTTAAACTAAGCTGCATTTCCTTCACAATGTGTAGGGCTTTCTGTTCAAGGTTGTATTTTGTTGTCGAGTCCACATTGTTTTTGAAAACGTACACACCATTTCCTGATTTCAATCGATTTGGTCTCATCCCAACAATAGCATATCCACTATTTACACTGTCACATTTGGTTCCTCGACCTATTTTTGGTTTAGATTCAACAATCTGACCAGCAAATGTTCTTGTGATTTCTATATTTTTGGGAGTACCCAAGCGTTGTTTTGCGAATTGTCTGGAAGCTTTTGCAAAGAGTCTCAATGATGGTTCTGATTCTGCAAATGCTAGAACAAACTTCTCGTTGGTACTATCCAATGTCTTGAAACTGTCAATAGACACAGCCTGTGCCAAAGAATATTTCTTCTCTCCAACTGTCGTCCGGCCCCAATTCGTATCCAGGAATTTTCCTTTAAACCCATTTTTGTTAACTGATTTCAATGCTATTTCCTCGACATGTTTGAAAATTGCTTTTGATACCCGATTCCTGTCCCCTTTTGCTGTCTTGTTAGGTTTTATCTCCGACAAGTGTTTGTAAGTCTGGTGGATTGTTGATGATGACGGTGCTGCATTTTTGAGAAAATTTGAAGTCAGTTTCTTTCTAATTGTCTTCCCAAATTTCCTCTTTGATTTTTGCTTCATTGCTTTTGCTGGCAATTGCTTTGTTGTTGATCTGAATCCCATTGTTGTGCCGATTGATTGGTGTTCCGGATGGTGACGAATCGATTTGCCTATTGAGTGCCGCTTGCCGGTGGAGGAGGAGGAGCGTTTTCGCTGATTCGTTGCCACTTGCCGGTGTATGAGGAGGAGAGTTTTCGCTGATTCGTTGCCGCTTGCCGGTGGAGGAGGAGGAGCGTTTTGGCTGATTCGTTGCCGCTTGCCGGTGGAGGAGCGTTTTCGCTAGTTCGTGCCGCTTGTCGGTGGAGGAGGAGCGTTTTGGAGATTCGTTGCCGCTTCGGTGGAGGAGGAGCGGTTCGACGATTCGAGAAGCGTTTTCGCTGATTCGTTGCCGCTTGCCGATGGAGTAGGAGGAGCGTTTTCGCTGATTCGTTGCCGCTTGCCGGTGGAGGAGGAGCGTTTTGGTGATTCGTTGCCGCTTCGGTGGAGGAGGAACGTTTCGACGATTCAAGAAGCGTTTTCGCTGATTCGTTGCCGCTTGCCGGTGGAGGAGGAGCGTTTCGACGATTCAAGAAGCGTTTTCGCTGATTCGTTGCCGCTTGCCGGTGGAGGAGGAGGAGCGTTTTCGCTGACTCGTTGCCGCTTGCCGGTGTATGAGGAGCGTTTTCGCTGATTCGTTGCCGCTTGCCGGTGGAGGAGGAGCGTTTTCGCTGATTCGTTGCCGCTTGCCGGTGGAGGAGGAGCGTTTTCGCTGATTCGTTTCCGCTTGCCGGTGGAGGAGGAGTAGCGTTTCCGCTGATTCGTTGCCGCTTGCCGGTGGAGGAGGAGGAGCGTTTTCGCTGATTCGTTGCCGGTGGAGGAGGAGGAGCGTTTCCACTGATTCGTTGCCGCTTGCCGGTGGAGGAGGAGGAGCGTTTCCGCTGATTCGTTGCCGCTTGCCGGTGGAGGAGGAGCGTTTTCGCTGATTCGTTGCCGGAGGAGGAGCGTTTCCGCTGATTCGTTGCCGCTTGCCGGTGGAGGAGGAGGAGCGTTTTCGCTGATTCGTTGCCGCTTGCCGGTGGAGGAGGAGGAGCGTTTTCGCTGATTCGTTGCCGCTTGCCGGTGGAGGAGCGTTTTCACTGATTCGTTGCCGCTTGAGGGTGGAGGAGGATGAGGAGCGTTTCGCTGATTCGTTGCCGCTCCAACAAGCCTATTGAAATATATGATATGATAATTGAACAAAATGGGTGAGTATCTATTGTTGTTCTACATAGAGTAAATAATAACAACAGAATAATATAATCTACATGCCGATCGATTCGATGCCACAAACCAAGACTGCACGCGCCGATCGTTCCTGGTTGCTTCGCACCTATCCGTTGTTCCGTTCCGATCTTTGTTACAATCTGGTCCTTTGAAAATGAAAAGAAAAAAAAGGGAGGAAATTATCAGCAATGCCAGAGGCAGTATAATCATTGTCTATCTCTCTCATTCGTACCGTTCTGACAAGAATTGTTGTTCCCTGCACCTCAAGGATTCCGATCCGTTGATTCCGATCCGTTGATTCCGATCCGATCCGTTTGTTTCGATTTGTTGCTTTCGATCGTCCGGTCCTATGAAAGTAAGAAGAAAAACAGAGAGGAAATACATTATCAGTAATGCCAGTGGAGTGGAAGACCAATCAATTGCCATTGACGTTGCCGATGCCCATCTCTCTCATTCTTACCTTTGCTTGTTCCGGCGTTCCGACAATCGTCCCGATGAAATGGTTGTTGTTGTTGTTGCTGCTGCTGTTGATTTGCAGCCTTCTTTTTCCTCTGTCACGAAAAACAGTACCTCGTGCCTGTTGATATAGAAGCAATGGATGCAGATTTATTGCTCTCAAGACGTATATGTTTGGGTGATCAAGTCCAAGAACACTACTATCTATCCAGCAAACCACCTCTTGTCCAATGCGAGCTAATTCTTTTTTCAGTACAAGGCTGTTATTTCAGACTAAAATATAAGAGCACGGATAACCTGCCGAATACTGATAAAGAAGTATAAGGTGGAATCCCACGTTCACCGACGGAGTGCCAAATAGCAACTCTACTCAAATAAGTTGGATGTCAGAAGGCTGATTGTGAAAGGATTGTTATTTTTGTCAAGAGATAAAAAAAGTGATTTTTTTGTCTGGCGCAAGGTAAGAAAAGATTATTACTGTTTGTGTGGGAGAGAGTTTTTTTTTTTTTTTTCTTGTCCGATTCCGGTGAAGTTTCTAGTACATCATGTAGAATTCTACATGATTTTGTAGTACTACGTAGATAATTCGTACAGTACGTACGGAAAAAAAAGAATCTTCGTACGATTCTTTTTCAAACGTCGTACCGGTACCGGTACGTACGAGATTCTTTTTCGAACGTATGGTTGATGACTGAATTATATTTTGGTTAGGGACTGGAAAGATTTGCACTGTGTTCAAATCTGGTGGGTTTTTTGGTTCATGACTGAATTATGTTTTGGTTAGGGACTGGAAAGATTTGCACTGTGTTCAAATCTGGTGGGTTTTTGGGTTCATGACTGAATTATATTTTGGTTAGGGACTGGCAAGATTTGCACTGTGTTCAAATCATGTGGGTTTTTGGGTTGATGATTGAATTATATTTTGGTTAGGGACTGGAAAGATTTGCACTGTGTTCAAATCAGGTGGGTTTTTGGTTTGATAACTGAGTTCTATGTTGGTCGGGTACTGCCAGGATTTGCACTGTGTTCAAATATGGTGGGTTTTTGGGTTGATGACTGAATTATATTTTGGTTAGGGACTGGAAAGATTTGCACTGTGTTCAAATCTGGTGGGTTTTTGGGTTCATGACTGAGTTATATCTTGGTCGGAGACTGGCAGGATTTGCACTATGTTCAAATCTGGTGGGTTTTAGGGTTGATGACTGAGTTTTATTTTGGTTAGGGACTGGAAAGATCTGCACTGTGTTCAAATCTGGTCGGTTTTTGGATTGATGACTGAGTATATTTTAGTCGGGGATTGACAGGATTTGCACTGTGTTCAAATCTGTTATGTTTTAGGGTTGAGGATTGAGTTATATTTTGGTCGGGGATTGGAAAGATTTGCACTGGCTTCAAATCTGTTCAATTTTTGAACTGATGACTGAGTTACTTTTTAGTCAGGGATTGAAATAATTTGCACTGTGCTCAAATCTCGTGGGTTTTTCAGCTGTTGGGAGACACAAAACATAAGAATACTGATCTACAAAGAGGAAAAGACGAAAACAAGCACATAACTTCACAGTACCCGACAGGATCAAACCATAATGAAAAGCAATATACCTCCCATGGATTTGGATGATCAGGAAATCAATGACAATGCCAATACAACTGTGGGTACAGAGAAGACACTAGAAGGAAAAACAGAGTCAAAAACAATTTCTGTCATGCTAGAAGCAGCAATCGATACAGCACCCGACAGGAACAACCCTATCATGAACAGCAATTTATCACCCGCCAACGTAGCAACCGATACAGCACCCGACAGGAAAAATCCCATCATGAACAGCAATTTATCGAACACCAACAATCCTGCTTTGACGACACTAACTCCCGTGGATTTAGAGGGTAAAGAAAGTAATGACAATGCCAATATAACTGTGGGTACGGAGAAGACACTTGAAGGGAAAATGGAGTCAAAAACAATTTCTGTCATGGTAGAAACAGCAATCGATGACAATGGTAATGCCAATGTGAATGTCGGCATTGTTAAGGAAACAAATTTAGAAAATATTGGACAGGACACGGTGATTTACAAAACGGTTGCAGGGACAGAGACGACAACAATTTCTGGTAATGACGCAACAGCAACAACAACAGAAATAGATGTGACGACAAATGAGACAACCCCACCGGACGATCACCATATTGTTAAAAGGATGTCAGATAATCATGAGACAAAGAATAAAGGGAAGCCAATCGGTTCAAAGAAAAAAAATGATCCTCTATCAAAATACAACAAACCCAATCTAGTGGAAATTAGAAAACTATCTAAAGAAAAAGCAATCGACATGATGTCTGGATTATGCAGTTATATCTTTCATGATAATGACAAGGAAATACCATATGCGATGCCAACTTCGGTGATGGGTTTCATATGTAAATGTGGGCAAGTTATGGGCCATGCAAAAAAAGCAAGTAAACACTTACAAAACTGCCAATCCATGGAAGACACTGTCCCAAAATGCATACCAGATGAAATGAATTATAGAGCTGAATCTCGATATGCATGGTATCAGAACAAGCTTCAGTTGAAATTGAGTCTTAAACAAAAAACATTTGCTTGTATCTGTGGTGAGATGCATGGAATAACAGCTTTTTCCACTCATGCTAATGCCTGTCAATTTGCTGCAGAGTGCGTCAAGGAATTTGAATTGAGGAATGCTACTCCTCAACCATTGAAATCTATGACAAATGGATCTTTTTCTAATGATGTTTTGCTTGAAATTTCTCAACCCAATCATTCAATATCTTACAAACGCATGAAATGTGAAGAAATGATAGATCACCCATTTGTTACTATGACGTTTGAAAGAGCTGCGTTTTATGTGCCAAAACTTGAAGATCCATTGTTTGCTACACAGTTGCAAATTGTTGATAGCATCCAAGCCAAAATTATGAAACATTGGGATTTTTTCAAGTCAGTTGTTTCTAAGGCAAGGAAAGCAGATCATTCCGCACAACCAATACAAGCATTCAGATATGAAATGCATCTGTCTTTCAGTCCAACGCACCTAGCACTTAAACCGGCATGGAAAAAGTTTTGTGATAAAACTGGTTTTGAAATGCGTCATATGGTTTCTTTGTTAAAATTTATTGAAGAAACCACTATGAATATGTGTTTACCACGAACAATTCCAAAAGAAGAAATTCAATATTGGAAGGTTGCTACACCAAGCCTAATAATCACTGAAGTACGTGGTGATCAGGCCATGCACTTAGATTTGATGGGACATCGTTTTGAAAAACAATTTGGAATGCTGCTTACAGGAGGGCAGAGTACAACAAAAGTGGTTGAACCAAGTCAAAAAGAAAAGGTTGGTTATAGAACAGCGATTGATCTCATTCAGAAAGGTTTATCATCTGTTCGGGCTTTGAATTGGATAAATATTCCAGATTCATTTTTTCAGAAAATCAAAAATATGGGAGAAACGGAAGAAGCCTTGGATGAATATTTTCAAACAGCATTTGGTGATTTATTCAGGATTATTCATGGTGAACGTCATGTCCAATGCGACAAAAATGAATCGATTACACCCAATCTGCTCGAAAATTTTGAATTCAAAGCAGCCAGACTCGTACGGTGTCCTTTGCTGTCTTTTTCTGAAATTCCAGGAGGAGTAATCCACGCTGGTAGTGGTTCATCCATAAACACGATCCGTATTTTGCTATTTTGGACTGCATATAACAAGACTAAAACAAAACAGTATGATGCTGGTTTACAGGTTACACTTCTGCAGAATATGGTTATGATTGCAGAGTCTGTTTGGAAACATATTGATGATTTGGACAAAGAATATATGATTCATCTACTCTACTATGCATATTACGTTTCAGCAGAAGCTTACAAGCCTACAGCCTCTGGAATGTTTGCAAGTCAAGGCAATTTTTCTGAAGTGCACACACTTGTTTCAAAATTTCACATTATATGTGAATGTGAATCAGATGCAGAGAAGAATCAAAAAATGACTGAATTGCTTTCCACCTATACTAAACGTTTGTTCAAGGTTCAATATCACCGTGAAGCAAAAAAACATAAAAGAAACTATAAGGAAAATTAAGTTATTTTCCCCACGACCCCCTTTTTGGGGGGTCTAATACGTGCAAAAGACAGATTACATTAAAAAAATTAAAATTTGTTTGTTAGATGTTAATTTCTCATTCCCTCTATGCTTTGAATTCATTTTGTGCGCGAGACATGCTCGCACATACATCACATGCACATACATGACACGTGCCCCACGCATGGTATAATTGGAAGACACATGTTGAATAGTTTTTAGAGTGCTTTTCACATCATAGTATCTTCAATTCGATCATCTTAATCAATTCCATTACTATGAAGTCCCAGGTTTGTGAAAAAATCTTTATTTTATTATCTATGATTAATCCAATTGACCTATTGCAAATTCCAAGGCAATCTTGTTTCATTGTTTTTAATCTATCACAACAGTGTCAAGTCCCAGGTTCTCAAAATCGTTTGACAGGATAACGTAGAATTAGCAGGCAAACAATTAATTTGGAATTACTTCACACACTACTGTGTGGATTTTGAAGGTATTTTGGTCCGTGCATTACCACTGCAATTTTTGCACACTTTTTTCACGATGAAAAACCCATCCTAATCACGATAAAATAAACACTTCAAATACAGCAGCATCTAATCAATCATTCTTTTCAATATGGCGCCAACGAGAAAGGCTGTAAACTCCATTGATGACTCTAAGAAAAAGACTACCACTGTCACCAGAAAACCTCCATCTCCAGTTAAAAAAGAGAAAATCATTAAACCTAGAAAGTTGAGCAGCCCACGAAAGTATCAGCAGAATGTGGTAGAAGTTTTCAAATTTTGCACGGATGATAGAATGATGGGTGCACAGCTTCTTAATGTTATGGGTGAAGCTGGTTTTGCGTTTCCTGTGTTGAAAGCAATCAGAGAAGGTAATTTGAACAAGTATCCTGAGCTAGGTCCTGATCATTTTGATGTGAGATGCACGGAAACTCTTATTCTGAGGGAATCACATGACACTAACAAAGCTCTAAAAGACACACCCACCAGCAAATATGGACATGTTGCTTTTGTTGCCTTCCCTAATCCTGACAGATACCCTACCATTGAAACAGAGACTATGGAAGAATTCAGAGATTTGATCGTCAAGATTTTTTGTAGTGAAGAACAGAAAGATGCCGAAAAAACATTTCTTCCATTTTCTCCAACTCATATCAAAATCCCAAACAATGCTCCTCCTAATAGTTCCATTGACAAAATATTCAAGGATGATAGTACACATGCAATCTTTGAAACCTATCATTGTCCAGAAGAGGTGAAGACTCCAGAAGAGAAATATTCATACATCCGTGAGAATGATTTGTGGGACATCTTCACACGCAAAAACAATGGTGAATACAGCTACTATGCAACACGCTTTGTTGGCTTTCCTGTAGGACAGAACTATCAGGATTGAAGTATCATCTCCAGATTAACAGAAATCATGTTAATTACAAAGGGTCAATGCCACCTTATCAGAAGATTATCAGATTAAACCAAAAAGAATTATCGCATCAAAAACAATTGACATAATCGCATACCATCCCAAAAGCAATTACATAACAAATACAAAAAAAAACATATTATTCATCATCTTTTTCTCAACTGTCATAAATTGAAAAATCTAAATCAGCAAAGCATAACATTTGTGTACAAAAACAAAACATAATAAGTCTATTCCCGTACCAAAATTATAGAGATTTGAAGACAGTGCAAATCCTGTCAATCCCGGACCAAAATATAACTCAGTCATCAATCCAAAAACTCAACAGATTTGAAGACAGTGCAAATCCTGCCCATCCCCGACCAAAATATAAGTCAGTCATCAATAAAAAAACTCACCAGATTTGAAGACAGTGCAAATCTTTCCAATCCACGACCAAAATATAACTCAATCATCAACTCAAAAACTCACTAGATTTGAAGATAGTGCAAATTCTGCCCATCCCCGACAAAAATAGAACTCAGTCATCAATCCAAAAATTCACCAGATTTGAAGAAAGTGCAAATCCTGCCCATCCCCGATCAAAAGAAATCTCAATCATCAACCAAAAACTCACCAGATTTGAAGACAGTGCAAATCCTGCCCATCCCCGACCAAACTATAACTCAGTCATCAATCCAAAAATTCACCAGATTTGAAGACAGTGCAAATCTTTTCAGTCCCTAACCAAAATATAATTCAATCATCAACCGAAAAACCACACCAGATTTGAACACTGTGCAAATCTTGTCAATCCCCGACCAAAATTTAACTAAATCATCAACCCAAAAACACACCAGATTTGAAGACAGTGCAAATCCTGCCCATCCCCGACCAAAATATAACTCAGTCATCAATTCAAAAATTCACCTGATTTGAAGTCAGTGCAAATCCTGCCCATCCACGACCAAAATATAACTCAGTCGTCAATTCAAAAACTCACCAGATTTGAACACAGTGCAAATATTTCCATCCCCGACCAAAATATAATATAACTCAGTCATCAACCTAAAAACTCAACAGATTTGAAGACAGTGCAAATCTTTCCTTGAAGACAGTGCAAATCTTTCCAGTCCCTACCAATCCTCGACCTAACATTAACTCAGTTGACTATCAAAATATTGACCAGATTTGGCCCAAATTTATGTTTCAGGTACGTTAGGCAAGCAAATTGGAAATGTTTTCAACTATTTCAAATCTACATGGCTCTGAGTATCCCGTTTCTTACCTAATATCATTGATCATTTTCACTACAATATTCTGAAACAGGTTGATAATGCTTGTGACAACTCATGCCATTCAAAAAGCCTATGAAGAGGCATTTAAAGCAAAAAATAAATTGATTGCTTTTTCTCAGGGAAAGTTCAAAGCAAAAATTTGCTGTATCTGTGACAGATTCATAAGAACAGGTGATGAAAAAAAGCTTGACTTTAGTTCTCTAGCACATCCATATGTTAGAGATTATTTTCACAAGAAGAAAATCAAGTGGGACAATATGCCGTTTAAATTTGCTTCTGTGTCAGTTAGGAACCAAGTTCTGAAGCAATACACACAAAAATGTATCAATGGGAGAAGAATAATCCACAATCAACAAATTTTATTCAATGATTTCATTTTGTCACCAAAGACATATGCGATCAAGCCTTCTAGTGATAGAGAAGCTATCTCCCAATTTGGGTGCTGCAGCCAATGCTATAATGGTATTGAGAGCATGAAAAAGAACAATAATAAACAAGCCAAGCTTCCAAAATATGCTATAGCAAATGGACTCTTGCATGGATATCCTCCTAACGAACTATTAGATTTGACAGCAACAGAACTTGCCATTATCTCAGATGTGAGAATCAGCCAACACATATTTCATTTCCATGCTGGACAGCATCAAATGATTAAAGGGTATCACTTTTTGAGAAGAAACAATTTGGAATATACAAGTGGCGTTATCAACTATCTGGAATCAATTGGGAAGAATCAAATCCAAGTGATCCTAACAGGATCATTCACTAACCAACAAAAACTGGCAGTAAAAAAGAAAATGGAGTTCAGAATACAAAAAGTGAAAAAAGCCTTGCATTGGATGAAACAAAATATGGGTTACCTTGAGGATGAAAACATAAATGATACTCATATCATTTTACCTCTTTTTGTTGACAAGACCAATCAAATACCATCTTCAAACTCAAACATTGAACAACAATTTGAAATGCATGTCATCTTTCCTGACAAGAATCTACCCAGCACAACCAATGGAGGATTTGACACAGATAAACATTTCAAGGACCACTGTATAGAAGATCTCATTGACAAGAATGCCACCATGATCTGTAGAACATCCAACAACATACTGAAAGATTATGAAGGGAACAATTTCTTGCGTTCTTTCCCACTTCAATTTCCATATGGCATTGGATCTGTTGATGTGGATGGAGAAGAGAGAATGAGTCCTGATTATCTGAAATATTTATCAGAGTTATCATCACCATGCTTTCATAAGGGTGAATTTGTAGCAGTTATGTACAATTTTGTACAAAGAGTCAAAATGGTGAAACATTCCTATTTAAAAACAACAAAAAACCTGAGGTGCAACTTTTCACAGCTTGACCCAGTTCAACTCAAACAAGCATCAATCAATTTTCTAGATGGAAATGTGGTGCCAGAAACAAATGAAGATTTTTTTCTATCTAAAATAAGGGGAGTAACAAGTTCAATGGGAAATACAAATGCAGCTTCTGATCTTGCTAGAAAGAAAATGTTTCAACTGATGGCACATTATGGATTGCCTTGCATTCTATTCACCATCACTCCAAATGATTCAATCAATTTTAGGATTAGAGTGATGTCAAAATCCAAGGATGAAGAAGTTACTTCTGAGGATTTCCCAGATCTTTTTAAGCGAGAACAACCACCCATTGATGATTGTGATCTTTTTCAGTTTGTGACAGAGTGCTCATCGATAAGAACAACATATCCAGGTATTTGTGCTATTGAATTTGAAAATATTTTGGAAATAACCATCAAGTTCATATTGGGATGGGATAACAAGGAAGGTAACATCAAAGATAGGGGTTTATTTGGCGATTTAGAAGCATATAGTGTTGCAGTTGAAGAACAAGGACGTGGCACTCTGCATGCACATTTTGTTTTGTGGATAAATAAATGGAATGATCTGCTACAAGATTTGCATACGGAGGACAAGCAATATGGGGCAATAGAGACCATGAAACACTATGCACAAAACATACTGACAACAAAATTGTTTCAGAACTTTGATTCTATTCAGTGCAGGAATCCTGAGTGTTTGAGTTTGGTTTCAGAATCTTTTGAGAAATGCACAGAACAGGATTTAAGGAGCTTGAGACTTAAACATGGTCACACATCACTGGGTGACAAAGCAATTTTCAAATGCAGAGCCTGCTCGAAACTTTACACAAGTGAAGATTTGGCGCGTGAAAGTTTAGATTTCCTCAAAAGTATACCAACATCAAATGAAACTGGAGAACAATATTTCATGTATCACAAGTTTTGGAATGGTGTGACTAAGCAATCAAAATGTCAGGTGACAATGGAAATGGCATTGCATAAAGAAACTGCTGCCCAAATTAAAAGTGGGTTTTTCCCGCGCCTTGGATCAATGAAATACAAAAAAAACCTTCACATTGTGAATTTGTTACGCAATTTGCATGCCTCAACACATGCAAGCTCATGTCACAAAAAGGACAAAAATGGTGAATGTAGGTTCAAGCTCCCGCTTCCTGCTTGTGATGAAACAAAGATACATTTTGAAGATGAAGAATTAACATCATTTGATTGGACAGGCAAATGCAACAAGAAACAATTGTTTGTCTGGGAACATGAGAGAACACATCAGGATTGTTTTGCCAATTCAAACAATAGTATTGTAAGTTCTATTTTTCAATGCAACAACAATGTTATTTGGGGGGTGGATGGTGCAGGGATTTATTACCTTACATGTTATGCCTCAAAAAGTACACAAAAGGATGATAAAGAAAAGATCAGTGCAGTTGCAGAAAAAGTAATCAAACAACTTGGTGAACAACAGAGACAAGAAAATGAAAATGTCACAATGAATGATGAAGAACATGATGAACCAAACACAGTAAACCACAGAAATGACTCTACAGCACAACTAAACGAAACAAATGAAGAAGATGATCTGATGAGGGAAAAAGTTGGAATAAGAGCTATTCTAAATGCATTGTTCAAAGTGACACAAGATAACATCACTTCAGCACCAATGGCTGCCTACCTGACAAGAAACCATACAAGATTTAGGTTCTCAGAAGAGTTTTCAACATTGGTGTTGAGCAATTATATTGAGAATGATCATGTTGTTACAATTTTGCGCCTCGCGCAACTTTGTCCGACGTTCCAAATTTCCAATGTTCCAGTACTAAAATCACATAGATTTCTACACAAATTTCCCCTGCCATATCTTGCTCACTTCTACACGGCCACACACAACACCAGGACCTACACATACTAACCAAGACCTGGCCTTTTCGATTTTGCTATCAGCTCGGTCGATTGGTGTCTTTCTTGGCCCCTGTAGTCTCCTATTCACCATTGTCGACGTCGGCCGGTGGTCGTTGAGCTTGCAAACCACAAACCGACACTAATTTCCTTCTACAATGAATCCAGTATCAGTTCTACCTACACTGAATCGTGTAGACGAGTACTAACCCCACAAAGCTCCTTCTTTGATCTGTTTTTGCGAAGCGCTACCACTTCGATCTGTTTCCGACCTTCTCCCCCAAGTCTCTTGTGAGCTAAGAGAGGTCTCACAGGCGAACTTCAAGTTCTCTTCTGTTCCTTTCCTGACCTTTCAGCGAGACTTCACTTATGGCCCCTGGTCTTTTAAGTGTTTCCGCTTAAGGCCCTCCTTCCCACATATGCCTTTCAGGTGTCCTCTACAGCTGGCATCTGTTTTCACATCTACAGCCCCTTCCTAAGTGGTTTCGATTAGAGGCCGATTCTACATAGGACCCTTCCAGTGTACTACCCAGTTCTTCAAGTCTCTTGTGAGATAAGCGAGGTCTCACAGGCGAACTTCAAGTTCCCTTCTGTTCCTTCTCTGACCTTTCAGCGAGACTTCACTTATGGCCCTTGGTCCCTAAGTGTTTCTGCGTAAGGCCCTCCTTCCCACATATACCTTTCAGGTGTGCCCTACAGCTGCATCTGTTTTCACACCTTCAGTCCCTTGGTTCTTAAGTGGTTTCGATTAGAGGCCGATTCTACATAGGACCCTTCAAGTGTTCCACATGGTTCTTCAAGTCCTTTCCCTGTGAGATGCCAGAGGTCTCGCGGGTCGAACTTCAAGTTCCCTTCTGTTCCCCTGACCTATAAGTGTGAATTCACTTATAGCCCCTGTTCCCTAAGCAGGTGTGCCCTACCGCTGCCATCTGTTTTCTTATCTACAGCCCCTTGGCTCCTACGTGGTTACGATTGGTGTTCGTTTCTACATAGGATCCGTCCAGTGTACCACCCGGTTCTTCAAGTCTTCCTGCGCGATAAGAGAGGTCTCGCGGGTTAAACTTCAAGTTCCCTCCTGTTCTTCTGACCTATAAGTGTGACTTCACTTGTAGCCCCTGTTCCCCAAGCAGGTGTGCCCTACTGTTTTCCCCTAAGGTCCTACTTCCTCCCTATCCAATCAGGTGTGCCCTACAGCTGGCATCTGTTTTCACACCTACAGCTCCTTGGCTCCTAAGTGGTTTCGATTAGAGGCCGATTCTACATAGGACCCTCCTTTAGTGTTCCCCCTGGTTCTTCAAGTCCCTTCCCTGTGAGATACGAGAGGTCTTACAGGTCGACCTTCAAGTTCCCTTCTGTTCCTTCCCTGACCTTTAAGTGTGAATTCACTTATGGCCCTTGTCGTTAAGTGTTTTCCCCTAATGCCCTACTTCCTCCCTATCCAATCAGGTGTGCCCTACAGCTGGCATCTGTTTTCACACCTACAGCTCCTTGGCTCCTAAGTGGTTTTGATTAGAGGCCGATTCTACATAGGACCCTCCTTTAGTGTTCCCCCTGGTTCTTCAAGTCCCTTCCCTGTGAGATAAGAGAGGTCTCACAGGTCGAACTTCAAGTTCCCTTCTGTTTCTATCCTGACCTTTAAGTGTGAATTCACTTATAGTCCCTGGTATTTAAGTGTTTTCACTTATGGCCCTACCTCCTCCATGCATCATCAGATATGCCCAACATCTGGCATCTGTTTCCACACCTACAGCCCATTGGCTTATAAGTGGTTTCGATTAGAGCCCGTTTCTACATAGGAACCTCCTTCAAGTGTTCCACCGGTTCTTCAAGTGTTCCCTGCGAGATAAGAGAGGTCTCACAGGTCGATCTTCAAGATCCGCTATGTTCCTTCCCTGACCCTTAAGTACGAATTCACTTATGGCCCCTGATCCCTAAGTGTGTTTGTTTAAGGCCCTCCTTCCCACATATACCTCTCAGGTGTGCCCTACAGCTGGCATCTGTTTTCACACCTACAGCCCTCTTCCTAAGCAGTTTCGATTAGAGGCCAATTCTACATAGGACCCTCCAGTGTACCACCCGATTCTTCAAGTCTCTTGCGAGATATGAAAGGTCTCACAGGTGAACTTCAAGTTCCGTTCTGTTCCTTTCCTGACCTTTAAGTGCGACTTCACTTATAGCCCATGGTTCCTAAGTGTTTCCGCTTTAGGCCCTCCTTCCCACATATACCTTTCAGGTGTGCCCTACAGCTGGCATCTGTTTTCACACCTACAGCCCATTGGTTCTTCAGTGGTTTCGATTAGAGCCCGATTCTACATAGGGGCCTTTTTCCAGTGTTCCACCCTGTTCTTCAAGTGTTCCCTGTGAGATAAGAGAGGTCTCACAGGTCGAACTTCAAGTTCCAGCCTACATATTATTACCCTGTGCCCCTAAGTGTTGTTCTTTTATGGTTCCCATCCTACATCGGACCCCTGCAGTGTACAGCTTGCCTTGTTCTTCTTCCTCCAAGACCATGGCCCCTGTGCCCCCCACTAACTGAATTCCACTTAGGGGCTTCCATTTACTTCCCGTAGGGTCTCTTGCTTCTTCCTTCTGCTTGGGGCATCATTCATCAGTTTGTTCTTTGTACCCTCCCTTCCCGCCAGCCCTGTTCTTCTTCCTTCAAGACCATGGCCCCTGTCTTCTTCCATCCCACATACCGTAGGACCAGCCCGCCTGAGTCCTATGTGTATCCCTTCCTACTGTATGATTGTTGGCTCGGGCACCTTTCATCAGTTTGCTTTTTTGTACTCTCCCTGCTTGCTTTCAGGATTCGTTTGAAAAATTTGTCGTTCTACAACTTGGGGCTTAAACTCTCTTCGATTGAGGCGACGTTAAAGTCTGGATACAGACTGAGTAGTTTAGATCCACCTTCGGTGGTTAAGGTTACTTAAATAAGTATATTATTATTATTATTGAGAATGATCATGTTGTTGATGGTGTTCTAAAACTGAAAGAAGCCAATGAAAGTGACAATGAAGAAGACTTGCCAGTTTACATATCACAAGTAGCAAATTATATTTGCAGACCAACAGAACTAGAGGGTGTGTGTCTTTATGATTTTGCATCAAAGTATTATACAAAAATGAGAAGAAGTAAGACATCACTGGACTTTACGGATAACCATCCCTCCAAAAACCATTCATTTTGTGATGAATACAAAAAACCTAAACTTCCAGGTATCTGTCACTATGATTTGAAATCGACGTCAAACTTTAGGAACAAACAAATTGGGAATTTTGTCCCACAGCATGAAAATGAAGAAGACCAGGAAATTGCTTTAGCAATGGAAGATTATGCTAAAAGAGCAAGTGTGTTATTTTCTCCATTCAGAAAGCTTTCTGACCTCCAATTGAATTCCAAATATCTTCCCTATTTTCAATCTTTTTTAGCAAATGGTTTGCTAAAACAAGAGCATCAGAATATTTTGAAGAATATTCAAAGGACACATAACAGCTTGATGGGTGGACGTGCAAAAGATGCACTAGAGAGAGTGACCTTACCACCAGATACTAGGTGGACACATGATGAATCAAATGCAGAAGACAACAACAGAAATAATATCAACATCTTGGATGAATTGGATCTTTTTGGAAACACAGTTTTAGGATTGGATGATGACAACTGTTTTAGAACGAGTCATAATCTATTTTCCTTCAACACATCAATCATTACTAAGGCAGGAAGCAATCATTGTGGACACAATTTGATTAAGGCACCAAATATTGACCAAACAAAAACAATATTTTGTTCAGCTTCTAGAGTATCATTAATGGAAGATGGTGAAGATACAGATATGGGCAGGGATTGGCATGAGCTTGACATCACAAACATGATTAAAGTGATGGTAACACACCATACTGTTGTTACAAATGAAGAGATCACAAACTTATCTGCCACGGGTACTTGTGAAAACATGATTGCATATGGTAAAGAGATATTCAATGGTGACAAACATCAAATGATAGCATTTGTATACATTGTCTCTGGATTTGTACTGAGAGTTTATGAAAAACAAAAGAAAAATGGAATGCAAAAAACAAGAAACACAAGGAGAAGATTATCTGGTGAATTGGGAAGACTTGCACCATTCAATGAATTTGGTGAGGAGGAAGAGAACGATGATTTTGACTCATCTATTTCAAGGCATGACAAGATCAACTTCAGTACAACAGTTCAGATGTTGAAAGAAATGCATGAACATAGACAACAATCCATAGCATTTCTATCGGGTGCAGGTGGTACAGGGAAAAGTCGCGTGATCAGAGCAATTCTGTCTTATTGCAAGGAATTCTGTGAAAATTTGAACATCAAGTTTACAAGGCAAACAATTGTTGTTACAGCTTTAACTGGATGTGCAGCAGTGTCAATTCATGGTAGCACTCTTCATAGTGCTTGCCACATTCCAGTGAAAGAGAACGATTCATACCTTGAAAAATTAAGTGAATTCAAAGAAGATTGGGTTGACACAGAAATGATCATTATTGATGAAATATCCTTTGCAAATTATTCATTGTTAAACAGGCTGCATAAAACATTAAATGAATTGAAGGATGCTCCAAGAACAAATACATTGTATGGTGGTATCAATGTACTCTTTGCTGGAGATTTCAATCAGCTACCTCCCATAAATGGAACCAAAATATATGATGAGCAATATACAACAATGTTCAGGGATGCTGTCAATGTGATGCTGGAATTAAAAGCAAACCACAGGTTTCAGGAAGATGCATCATATGGAAAATTGTTAGAAAGAATTTTTAAAATTGGGCTTAGTGAAGAAGATGCTAAGCTTATCAACTCAAGGAAAGTGATTGAGAGTGATTCTTTACCAATGGCAATATCTTATGCGGTAGCAAGAAACAAAGACAGGTGCGCAATCAATGATGCAATTTTTGCCCTTCATTTACAACAAACCCATTCCAAGAACATTCAAGACCCTATTCCCTTGCACACCATATGCATTCGAGCATCCAATGTTGAATACAAATATGCCAAAAGCAGAAAAGATTACAAGGCCTTTCCAGATAAAGGAGATATATTTTACAGTTGTTGCTCTGATGCAGATGTTACAGAAAGAAGAGGAAGTACACATGTTGATCCATTTCTAAAGCTATATATTGGTTGTCCCATCATGATAACAAGCAATATATCTGTTGAAGAATCTATAGCTAATGGTTCAATGTGTGAATTTAAAGGTTTGATTTTGAAACAAGAGATGAACAGGTTTGAAGCCCTTGAGAGTGTTGTGATCAATGGCTATTATGTCAATTGCATTGATGCTGATAAAATTGAATCTATACAAGTTATTCTAACAGATACCAATACTCCAGAAGAACAACCCATATACAACCTCAAATTGCCCGAAAAAGATATTTATGCCTTGTGCAAGTATCCTTCTCTGTTTAGTGAGCACATCAGTCACAAATCATCAAGACAGAATTTGAGCGTCAAACTCAAACAATTCCCTCTCAACATTTCCCATGCTAGAACTGTGCATAAATTACAAGGGCGTTCCATAGACAATATTTTGGTTTCAAGTTGGAACTATAGGATGCAACATTGGATATATGTTGTTTTATCAAGGTGTAAAACATTGAATGGATTGTACTTGAGGGATGAGATAGATCATACCAAAGTCAAGGGAATGGGTAAAGAAATTAAAAATTTCTATGATGAATTCCAGAAGGAAAAACAACCACCATCAGTGTTGATTGAAAAAGTTACCAATAGTTTCTAACAATAGTAAATCCTGCCCGTTCACAACCACAATATCACTCAGTCATCAACCCATAAACACACCAGATTTAAATAATATAACTCAATACTCAACCCAAAAACTAGCCAGAAATGAACACAGTGCAATTCTTGCCCATCCCCGACCAAAATAAAGTCAGTCATCAATCCAAAAACTCACCGGATTTGAATACAGTGCAAATCCTGCCCATCCCCGACCAAACTATAACTCAGTCATCAATCCAAAAACTCACCAGATTTGAAGACAGTGCAAATCCTGCCCATCCACGACCAAAATATAACTCAGTCATCAATCCAAAAATTCACCAGATTTGAAGACAGTGCAAATCCTGCCCATCCCCGATCAAAATAAATCTCAATCATCAACCAAAAACTCACCAGATTTGAAGACAGTGCAAATCCTGCCCATCCCCGACCAAACTATAACTCAGTCATCAATCCAAAAATACACCAGATTTGAACACAGTGCAAATCCTGCCCATCCCCCATCAAAATATAACTCAATCATCAACCAAAAACTCACCAGATTTGAAGACAGTGCAAATCCTGCCCATCCCCGACCAAACTATAACTCAATCATCAACCCAAAAACTTACCAGATTTGAACACAGTGCAAATCCTGCCCATCCAAGACAAAAATATAACTCAGTCATCAATCCAAAAATTAACCAGATTTGAAGACAGTGCAAATCCTGCTCATCCCCGACCAAAATTTAACTCAGCCATCAACCCAAAAACTGTATGAGAGTACAGTCATCAATCCAAAAATTAACCAGATTTGAAGACAGTGCAAATCCTGCTCATCCCCGACCAAAATTTAACTCAGCCATCAACCCAAAAACTGTATGAGAGTAGATGGCTGATACTACCAATCAAGCAAGCAAGCTACATACGTTCATATCGATCCTACCAAGTGATCTAGTATACTACCAATCATAATAATAATATACGTATTTAAGTAACTTTACTACCAATCAAGTGACGTCATTCGCGCGAGTTCTATTTTAAATTCGAACAAGCAAGCAAGTTGTATCTGATTTTCTATTTTTTAATTGCAAATTAGTGTGTACTGTCTATGTGGTACTTGCATTACTACTGGTAGTAGTACCTGTAGTAGTACTTGTAATGCTTGGCATGTACTTGATGGTCTGTCCTTTTTCCGTTTTTATGGTCTGTCCTTTTTTCGTTTTTATGGTCTGTCCTTTTTCCTTTTTAATGGTCTGTCCTTTTTCCTTTTTTATGGTCTGTGCTTTTTCCGTTTTTTTGGTCCGAGCAAGTTGTATCTGATTTTCTATTTTTTAATTGCAAATTAGTGTGTACTGTCTATGTGGTACTTGCATTACTACTGGTAGTAGTACCTGTAGTAGTACTTGTACTGCTTGGCATGGACTTGATGGTCTGTCCTTTTTCCGTTTTTATGGTCTGTCCTTTTTTCGTTTTTATGGTCTGTCCTTTTTCCTTTTTAATGGTCTGTCCTTTTTCCTTTTTTATGGTCTGTGCTTTTTCCGTTTTTTTGGTCCGAGCAAGTTGTATCTGATTTTCTATTTTTTAATTGCAAATTAGTGTGTACTGTCTATGTGGTACTTGCATTACTACTGGTAGTAGTACCTGTAGTAGTACTTGTACTGCTTGGCATGTACTTGATGGTCTGTCCTTTTTCCGTTTTTATGGTCTGTCCTTTTTTCGTTTTTATGGTCTGTCCTTTTTCCTTTTTAATGGTCTGTCCTTTTTCCTTTTTTATGGTCTGTGCTTTTTTCCGTTTTTTTGGTCCGAGCAAGTTGTATCTGATTTTCTATTTTTTAATTGCAAATTAGTGTGTACTGTCTATGTGGTACTTGCATTACTACTGGTAGTAGTACCTGTAGTAGTACTTGTACTGCTTGGCATGTACTTGATGGTCTGTCCTTTTTCCGTTTTTATGGTCTGTCCTTTTTTCGTTTTTATGGTCTGTCCTTTTTCCTTTTTAATGGTCTGTCCTTTTTCCTTTTTTATGGTCTGTGCTTTTTCCGTTTTTTGGTCCGTCCTTTACCCTTTTTTTTTTAGGTCTGTCCCTTAACCGCGGCTGGCATGCGCGCGCGTGCGCGCGCAGGCATAGCCAGAAGAATCAGGTAAAAAGCTGTTATTTTAATTGAGGTATCTTTCCTTCCCGTCTGTTTCGATCGAATAAATTCGATTCGTATCAGAGTAGATAGCTGTAAATACATCAAGTCCGACTCATTCATGTACAAATTGTACCAATTCTAACAAGTCCGATATTATTTCTCACCAACTCTCTCATCTGGCAAGGTTGATGACAACGTGACGACCAACTTGATCTAAGACAGATTTTAATCGTATGATTTTTTTCTTTATTCAGGTTAAATCTTATGGTTACTTGCAACCATAAAAATGAGAGTTTGCTACCATAAAAATGAGCGCGCGCCACTAGCTATTACTATTGCTTTTAGAAGAAGCATCTCATTTCCGTAAATAAATGTTTGGGTACTGTTTTTTACGATTTTTAGTCGTAGCGTTTGTACCAAGTCTACTTGTTAAAAACAGATTTTTTTAATATTTCTACGTATTTTCCCCCCCCCAAACCCCCCCCACATAAACTCCGTCTACAAGGTTACGTTGTCAACTCCTAGGGTTAGTGTTAAACGTTCAACTAACAACTCCACCAATTCCTTTTGCACGTACGCGAACACTACAGTACTCTAAATTACGTACGTACATTCATACGTAACTTACAGTACTGCAGCTGGAATGATACGATACTACGAGTCGAAGTGCACCTTCAGTGGTTGGAATAATGAGACTCGAAGGTTACCTCTTTCTCTATGTGAGATTGGAATACGATCGAACCAGAGGTGCAATCGTCATTCTGACACCAAATTCGATACTTAGTGATCGAACAACAGTCATTCTTACGATCGACGTTCGATACTTAGTAATCAAAGAAGAACACACACTAGAGGTTCGCACATGCAATCTCTTGTTAAGTGTGCTGTTTTCAAGAAAAGACAGCAGAGGTTCAAAGCGCTGCTCACGAACCGCTGTATAAAATACGTGCTGTATTAGCGGCAGCACGAAATATCGTGTTGTATTAGCGGCAATGCGATCTTTAGAAGAGATACTTGCTCTCCAGCAAGGATCCTCTCTCTATCTCTCATACGTTTAGATTATTTGATTATTCAACCTTAAACTTTGCATCGGTAGCCATGCTTCCCATTGTAGAACTACAAGCCTAAGATCTAACTGACTGAGCCCAACGGTAGTCAGAATAGATCTGATTGAACTACTAGCGTTCAATCATAGTGGTTATCATAGAAATATTAGACCACAACAGACCGGCACCTCAACCGGCCTGCAGCCACAGCTCCTGTTGCTCTTCTCTGCCTTTGGATTGAGTCAGCTCAACAGCCAGTTTCAAAAGGAAAATAATAACATCCTAAGAAAACATCTCAACTACAATATTCAATGCTACAACTTATACAAAAGTGATGGTCTAATTAAACGAAAGATCTCTAACTTCTCCACCTGTATCAAAGTGCAGCCTACCTTGCCGTCTGTTCAACATTCTCCGTCAGATTTTGGGATGACTATGACACAAAACGGTCCATCTGTTCCCCCTTCCCATCTCTCCCACCACACCGTCACAAGTCAATCAGCCACCGGTCTTCATTCTGTTCTAAACAGACAGATTGTACATGATGTCTTTTTACTGCCAATGGATAGGAACGCCATTGAATCTTACATGGCTGTTTCTGCTGTTCAAGATGAAGATGCATTCCGGCTGAATAATAATATCGACAATGCCGATGACGAGAATGACAATGACGATGACATAAATGAAAATAACGACAACAATTCTACCAACAACATAGATTGTGGAGACAACAAAGAAGATCACACTATTGGTTCTGATGTTAACGTCGATACTGCTCAGCCAGCCCCTCCACCACCATCTTTGCATGAAATCATTAATCTGAATGAAAGAGAGGAGACATTTCAAAGTCACACAAAACTACCGCCGCCCCATCATCTTCTTGCCAAATTGGAACTCATGAATTTAATGGCCAGGCATAAGTTGCCACTGAACACATTCAAATCAATTTTCCAGTGGGCAAAGAAAGGTCAAATGAGACTGGGTTTTGATTTTAGCGATGCCAAAATTAGATCTCAGAAAGCAATTTTTGACAATCTCCAATCCAATCTGGGTCTCTCTGATATGAAATTTCATCCTCATATACCGAATTGGTTACCTGATAATAAGCCCACTCAGGTGAATGTCCTTTCTTTTAAGGATGCCATTTATTCTCTTCTTTCTGACCAGCAGCAAATGATAGAAGAAAACCTCTCCTTTCCCGACTATTCCACCCCTCTATCTCCTGACAATAATCCTGAGTTGAATCCTCATTCTGTAATCTCAGAATTGCATCACGGCTTGTGGTGGAAATCTTCTTGGAAAGAAATTTTCAATCCCAATTTGCAAGAAATTCTTGTTACTATTATATTTTACATGGACGGCATTTCTTTGGATGCGCACGGACGTCTTACGTTAACACCATTGAACATGACACTTGGTATCTTTAATGTGGAGACCCCTGCTTGGCCTGAAGCATGGACAACTATTTACTTCCATCCCGGCCCTGAATGGGAGTCAACCAGACACTCTCGTCCTGCCACTTTGAAGGGAAAAAATCAGAATCTTCACAATGGTTTGGAAGTAGCGTTTCGTTCCTTCAAAGCCGCGTGTAACAAAGACGGTGGTATTGAATGGAATTATCTTCTGTACGCAAATCAACAGTGGAAGGTAAAAATGAAATTTGCCATTGCCTATGTTATTGGCAACACAGAACTTCATGATAAATTGTGTGGAAAATACGGCTCCTTCAATAAGGGTGTCATGCGGATGTGCCGTCACTGCAGCTGTTATTCTCCAAACATAAACATTCCTTCTGTTCACCCTGCAACAAAGAATTGGTTGTATTAAATTCCTTTCGTGACCAGAAGTACCAAAGCTACCAGAGGGTAGATTTCCTATTCGTACGAATCAATGAATCCCGTATCAATCTAAGTAATCGATTCCCACGGCATATCGATTCCCACGGCGCATCGATTCCCATCGCGCATCAACGGTGAGCAATCCCTGTTTTACAGTATTGCCATTGTTCTTCGGTGAGCAAACTCTGATTTCATAAAATATCACACGAGCTACGGGAGCAATTCCTGACCTTAATGATAAACATATCATGAAGTCTTCCTAACGGAACAAGAGAAGAAAACCGTTGGCGTGCGATTCTCACACAATACATATACATGCATACAGATATATATGGTCAACGACCAATACATGTACGGAAATAATCAGCGAGTAATCCCAGCACTACGCAACAGCAGTTGCAACGTATTCATCTCAATAAAAGAGATATCTTGCATCTCAGCAAAGATTTCACTTTATCTCATACTTTTAACATTCAACTGATTTAAATCCCAAAATTCACACTAGTTGCTATCAACTACTTGTAATCTACATACTAAGGTCTGTCTTGCTGCAATCTGAATAAGTCACAGCAAGAAGAGATCTGGCGTCTCCCTAGCTTTGCCTGTAGTCCGATTATCCGTTGCGAAAGTATCCAAACACATTTATCACGCGTAGAGTACAATCGTTCGTCTACTAACACACTAACGCAGCGTTGCTGTTCCTCAGAAGCCTTTGAATCAGTCCCTCAACAGCTCGGATTCAGAAGGAAAATAATAGATTAACAGTCGCAAGCTCTAAGAAGGCTTGCACACAAAGAGGGACAAGAACGGACCTGAATTCGATCTCTACGCTGGCATATGCGTACACGAAGTAGTTCTCATTCCCAGTCACCGCGCAATTCTCTCGGAGGATCGGAACCGTCACTGATGCCGAACATACCGACGATGGCCGGCGGCGAAGAAAAGAATGACGCAGAAGTCGCTGCGATCAATCACTTCCCCAGTTTCGATGCTGCTATGAAGAAGATACTTGTATCCCTACTCAGCATAACAAGTGAAGACGGTAGTAAACTATGTTTAGCCCTCAAGGAAGGCGGATTGTGCAAGTGGAATGCATTCCTCGGCGCGCTCATCGAACCGGATTTTGCACGCGAGCTTACCTATACTGATGGAGGGCTACCAATGAATATCCCTCGATCCGTTCAAAGGAACGTAGAAGCACTTGCGGATTACGCTATTGATCTACAAGAAGGCGATGGCGCTATAGCAGAAGAATTGAGAACCTGGAAGGATGTGAAATCATATACATATAAGGAATTTGAGACTTTCCGCGAAGAGCGTGCCCAACGCATGCGTAATGAATCCGCTCTGAACCCCCCACCTCCTCCGGCGGGGAGTAGCAAAAAGTCCCCTCAGCAGGTAAAGTACGAATCTTGGTGTCAAAAAGCACGGGATGAAAAGTCCTTTACACCCCTCACGAATGACTCAAGATTCGAACACTGGCTCGTTGGCTTCAAGGCTAAACTCGAGGCATACGACATCGACACCGAGACATTCCTTGATGAAACTTGGCCTCCAGCCACGCTTGTGGGTTGCACCCGTGATCTCTACGTCAAACAATGTGCCTTCTTCTGGGTACTAATGTTGGAAGTCTTCAAAAGTGACCTTTCTGCATCGTGTGTACACAGTCATTCTACCACTCATGATGGACGCAAGGCATACTTCGATTTCGTAATATTATTTTCCTTCTGAATCCGATTCGTTGAGAGTCTGATTCAAGGACTTCTGACGAACAGCAACGCTGTGTTAGTGTGTTAGTAGACGAACGATTGTACTCTACGCGTGACAATTGTGTTTGGATACTTTCGGCAACGGATAATCGGACTACAGGCGAGACTAGGGAAACGCCAGATCTCCTCTTGCTGTGACTTATTCAGATTGCAGCGAGACAGACCTTAGTATGTAGATTACAAGTAGTTGGTAGCAACTAGTGTGAATTTTGGGATATAAATCAGTTGAATGTTAAAAGTATGAGATAAAGTGAAATCTTGCCGAAATGCAAGATATCTCTTTTATTTTGATGAATACGTTGCAACTGCTGTTGCGTAGTGCTGAGATTACTCGCTGATTATTTCCGTACATGTATTAGTCGTTGACCATATATATTTGTATGCATGTATATGTATTGTGTGAGAATCACATGCCAACGGTTTTCTTCTCTTGTTCCGTTAGGAAGACTCCATGAAATGTTTATCATTAAGGTCAGGAATTGCTCCTGTAGCTCGTGTGATATTTTATGAATTCAGAGTTTGCTCACCGAAGAACAATGGCAATATCGTAAGACAGGGATTGCTCACCGTTTATGCGCGATGGGAATCGATGCGCCGTGGGAACCGATATGCCGTGGGAATCGATTACTTAGATGGATACGGGACTCATTGATTCATGCGCATAGGAAATCTACCCTTTGGTAGCTTTGGTACTTCTGGTCACGAAAGGAATTTAATACTCCCCATGTCTCCTTGTGAAGGGTCATCACGGTCTACATGATGCTTCCATCATCCTGGAGAAGGTCACCAGTATTACCACAGAAGTGGAAGATGGGCCTGAGCAGTGGATACACAACTGAGTGACTCCAATGCTTGGTGAGAATGTCTGCACAGTTATCCTTACCTGGGATGTGCATCATTAAAATGAAACCTCTCCCTATCATGCTCCGTACGTAGTGAAACGATAGAATGTTATGACGCTTATGCAACCTTGCGTAAGGAAAGGTCGACGTCTGGATCATCTTTTTGTTGTCACCCCAAGAGTATGAGATGTCATGTACTCGTGTTCCGAGATATCGGAATGAGTGCCGTAGGTCGACAATCTGTTCGATGCAAGTTCTTCCGGCAACAAATTCAGCTCCAAAGGTGGCTGTTTCCGTAGTAGACTGCTTCTTCGAGAACCACATCATGGGAGTCTTGTTCGCGAAATGAAGAATGCCGGTAACGGCCTTGCCACTGAGAATATCATGCATGAGGTTGGCATCATAGAAGTGTGATAACACTACTGTCTTTCCAAGCGGTGCAGGAGCGTCGTCGGGTAGCTCCTCAGAATGCTCCCCATAGACGGTATTGGACCAGTCGATGGTGTCGGGTTTAGTCAATATAAAATCGGGCGGTTCCACGTGGAATCTGATTTTAAAATGTCTAAACTTGGAGATATATCCATAGATACGTTTAGCACGTTCAAGATGCCCATCTCGTGGCTGAGCTCTGAAACTTGAGAGCGTCATCACGGCTGTTTGTACATCGAAACGGCCAATAGCGATGATCCATTGCAATGAACCGATCATACTTTGGTATTTCTGTATACCGGTTTCTTCAAGAAAGGCTGAGGAGTCCAATTCAGGATGATCGTTCTCCGCGATGGGTGATCGGAACCTAGTGTTAGGTTTGCATCCGAACATTTGTTCGTAAGATGCTTCCATCTTTTCGATGAACTTTATGGGATTCATGCACAGAACGCCATGTTCGTCGCGCTCAAATCCACATCCTAAATGAAAGTTCATAGGTCCGGATCCCTTCAATTTGAAGTTATACGGTGACGATTGCAATATCTTCAAGAAGGAATTGGGATCTGCCATGCAGAGACATAGGTCATCGACATATGTGCATATAAGCTCATATACCCGTTCACCATGCTTGTTCGTTCCGGGTTTGAGGAATATTTCCGGTTCTGCGCGGGATCTTTCGAAGCCGAGTTCGATGAGACAAGCCGCGAGTAAGTCTCCAAAGCACTTGCCTGAAGACCTGAGACCATATAGGGCTTTGTAAATGACCAACAGGTGACCCTCCAGCGATCCGAATTCGGGACCTGCCTTGATGCATACTTTCTCGCAGGTGACTGCTTCTAAGTAGGCGTTACCTATGTCGGTACCCCATGCTTCTAGATCGTTGAGTTCAGCTAGGAATAGGCACATACGTAGACCGCGAAGAGATACGACGCCTGCGTAAACACTGTGGATAGGGGCCTCAGTGAGATTACCGTTAGCAACGAGACGAGCCTTGTGTCTTCCGTCGTGTTTGACAGCGTATATCATGTGTACCTTGATCTGTTGGAATCCCGTGGGAATGGAGCTTGTCTTGTACACGCCTTTATCAATGAATGTATTGTATTCATTGAGTTGTGCCATTTCCAGAGTGGTGGCATCTTCCCATTTGGTGTTCCCGTTGGCTTGATCAAATCGGAGGGCTTCTTCGTGGTTACGAGGCACTTTGAATCCATATTGATACTGCGGAGTGGTACGGAAAGAACGTAGTTTGGCTTGGTGCACGAGTCGATCAAGTTTCTTGGTTCGTCGGGCTAGGTTGGTGATTCTCCTGAGACGTTTCCAACCTGGGAGGTCAAGCAAGTTGTTGTCTTTCCCATATTTTGCAACGGTGACTGGGTCATCAGCCGCAATATTGGCCAGAGGTTCATATGTGCGTTCCATATTCTCCCATTCAATCCAGAGGTTATACTTGGAACCTTTGTATTGAGGGTGCTTGTTATCCAGTGGACCTTGGTGTCCTAGGATGCGGCGAAACGACCAGAGTTTGCCATCTTCTTGTGTTGAATCACGATGGATGTAATTCATGACGTCATTGTATGCAATGATATCATCGAGTTCGTCATCGGAGTGTTTGCACTTGAACTTGATGAAGTCTTTATTGCGTTCAAGACTGTCTTCAACATCGACAATGGTGAGACGTTTCTGGGTGCCATCGAGATTGGTTACAAGGAAGGAACGTCCTTGTAGATCGGCAATCGGGATCGTAGGAATGGTAATAGGTTTACCATCATCGTCAAATTGTGCGTTGCCTTCTTCGTCGGTAACAACTACCTGTGATGGGTCTACTGAAGGAGTAGCGGGGTTGGTGTGTGGAGTTGTGACGTCACTAACATCAAAGTATGCTAATTCCGGTGGATCAAAATCATCTTCAGTAAGGAGAACGCCATCGGATGTCTTGCTGAAGATGTGTGTCGTAGGAGGACCATCAAAACTCTCCCCCATAGTTGTTAGGGAGTGGAGAAGGTGACCAGCTCGGGCTGGTCATCGACCTTTTTTATTTAATATATTTTTTATAAAGAAAGCTCGGTAACGACGGGTGGGGTGGGTGGGTGGGTGAAGAAATGGTTGGACGGAGTGCCAGGTGCGTGGGGCGTGGTATCTGTTGGTGCAGATGGAACGGTGTCATCGGCGGTGTCACAATCATTAGGTGAACCGTTTTGTTAGGGGGGGGAAAACTGAGGGGGGCTGTTTGGTTTAGTAGACTCGTCAATGAGTTTATTCTGATTGGTATGCTCCCCATGTTTGAAAGCTGGAGCTTCTCCAGTGGCGTATAGACGGGGGTAAGGAACTCCTTTGCATTACGCCATTTTGATGAAACCATCATCAGTAAATAAGCCCGCGCGCTTTGTTACGTCATGACTCAGTGTACGAGAGCAGATCGAACACCGACCGTCTAGTAAAACTTGTTTGGTAACTGGATCCCAGATTCGAAAGCA